>JAQPPZ010009104.1:0-190997 GCA_028583015.1 Wollemia nobilis
GATCACCTCCATAGATGCTCATCAACATATGTACTAAACATAGTCAGTCGGTCCAACACAAGTCCTGTCAAACTCTGTCACAAATTTGCACCAAATTCAGTCCTCTGGTCTAGTACAAATATGCTCTCAAATCACTGTCAGATCTATCCCAATATTAAGATAAAATCTTGAACAAATCAATCAAAACTGCTCATAAGTCTCCACCAATACTTCATCAAATCTTTCCACAAGTTCTTCAACAAGAACCTATCCAAATCAGTCCACAAGTTCTCCATAAGAACCTGTCCAAATCAGTCCACAAGTTCTCCACAAGAACCTATCCAAATCAGTCCACAAGTTCTCCACAAGAACCTGTCCAAATCAATCCACAAGTTCTCCACAAGAACCTGTCCAAATCTATCCTAGCAAGCTCACCAAGAACTTGCCCAAATCAAATCAAGAAAGTTTACCAAGAAACTTGCCCAATGTGAACACACAAAGAGAATTGTTAGAGACCCAATGTGTCTCATCCAATCATATCAAATAAATCTCATAGAAGTATAAAGAGAATTGTTAGAGACTCAATGTATTCTATCCTTCAACTCTCAATCTCAACTCAAATCAATCTCATAGAAGCATAAAGAGAATTGTTAGAGACTCAATATGTTCTATCCTTCAACTAAAAATTTTTTTTTTTCTCAAATCAAAATAAAGATAGAAGTAGTATACTTTCACAAGATCTTTAACCACAACCCACCTAACAATTGTCAATAATGCAATATCAAGGAATCAACTCCTCAAAAATATAACCATAACTTGCTATCAAACCCTAGCCAAGTTCATTTTCAAGAACTCAAAGCAATCACTCTCTAAGAATCAAAAAGGGGTTCATGATATTTCCAATTTCTCTCAAATGGGAATGCTCAACTTAACCACACAACAAATTTTATCAAGCAAAGTACAACTTGATAAAATCAAATCTCAAAGGAGCAAGCCCAACTCATGTATCAAGTAAAGCATAACTTGATCAAATCTCAATGGAAGCAATCTCAAAACCAAACTCTCAACAACCAAAAAACTCAATTAGGGTTTCAACAACTTATAGAAATGGCATACTCTTCTCACTCAAAAACCCTAAAGCAAACTTCAAATGCTTCCACTCTCATAAACCAGAATTATGCAATAACTCATAAAATCATCATGATCTCATAATGCATAATCAATACTTCCACTTTTAGAAAATAAGATCCACTCCAAATAAGGAAAATTAATTTAATCCTTTTCACTCCAAAATTATTTTTAGAAAACCATCAATCAATAATAACCATGGAATAATGTGCCCATACCTTTAATTTGATGAAGAAGGAGAACTCAAAATATGTCACAACACTAACTCTCAATTTACCACAAATTAGAGTTAGCAACAATGGAATAATGCACAATGATAAGAGTCCTAATAACACCTTATCACTCCAACTCATCAATAATCAAAACTCACAAATATACATATCAACAATATTCCTTTACACCTTATAACTCCTACTTAATATATCACAAAATAAATTCAACCTCAAAAAATAATTACAAGAGAATATCCACTCAATAACTCCAAAGGCTCTCTAACCCCAATATGACATTAAGCACAATTATTCCTTAAACCCTTATAAATCCTAAAACATTATTTAAAAAATTAACAAAAAAAAAAAAAAAACAGCAAGCAATATTTCATTAACCTTATACCTCCATCAAATTACCAACAATAATTGCCAAGTCAAATAAAATATTCCACATTATCAACAAAATATTTACCTTGGCCAAAAATCAATTCTCCAACCTTAGGAGAAGTGTGGAGACACCAACATAAGTACCAAAGTGCTTCCTCCTCCAAAATCATGGCCCAAAGCAACTACTATACCACGTGCACAATAATTCACGACCAAAAATAAAACACGCCCGATGTGAATCAATCTCGACACATCTACCTAGCGAGTGCCTTCGCTCCACTACCTCCATCATTGGAGCATAAGTGCCCAACAAAACTCTCAAGTGCTACTCATCGTTTTACCTTCCATTTGCTTCCAAAAGACACCCAAAATTTCCTTCCTCACAGGCGCACGAAATCCAAATTTAACACAGACCATATTTGTCTTCCTCACTACATACGAAATCATAATTTAACATAAACCAGATTTGTCTTCCTCAAAAATCAGAGCGCAATCCAAAATTGAAGGTCACAAAGCAATATGAATTCGAAGGTAATCGTGTAAATCGAAGGTGCTTAAAACCTTAGGATATTAATACCCTTTAATAGTATTTCATCCCATGCAAATTGACATTGATGTTCCTTTCAAACATTGCATTTTTCATCCCATGCAAGTTGACATCGATGAGGTAAGTCTTTTAAATGAGCATTGCTAAGGGTTTAGACACCCTTTCAATAATAATTATTAAATTAATAATAATTATTTTATTAATAATAAACTTAACTTAAAACCTTTTCAAAGGTTTGAGTTAATTTATTTATTAATAATCAAAATGGACTTTTAAGGTTTTTTCAAGGATCAAAACCTTTTCATTAATCCAAGATGGTTTTAATAAAAACCCTTAATGAGTCCAAATGGTTTTAATAAAAACCTTTAACCTTGTCACCATGGTTTTAATAAAAACCCTTAAACAAACATCATGGAACTTTCAAGATCTTTTTGGCACCAAAATCTTTTTGACATCAACACAAATTCCTTTTGACATCAACAAAAACTCCTTTTGACATCAATGACAACTCAAAAACATGAAGCTAGGCAACATACCCAAAATTACCAACAATCTCCCCCTTTTTCATTGATGGCAAACCACTAGTGAAACCACTACCAACTATCAAAACTAAAACTAATTGACAACCATCCTCTGAAGCTTTGCTCTCCCTAACTCAAGGATCTCTCCCTTACTCAAATCTCTCCCCCTTTGTCATCAATGGCAAAGGGTCACCTTTGAGGATCAGGGATAAGAATGAACCTCTTAGCTTAGCCCCTACCCCACCTCCTTTTGAGTTGATTAATTCTGGGGCGGGAGTAAAACTCCCATTAGACACTGATCATCATTAGTGTCCATAGATGCCTTTCCATGAATTTTCTTGATATCCTTGTCCATGTTCCTATTCTTTTTCTTTTTCATATCTTTGTTCTTATTCCCATTCAAAACCCCGTTCCTGTTCATGTTCTCATCATTGTTTCTGTCCAAGCCATTATTCCTATTCCTGTCATTATTCATGTTCCTGTTCATAGCCCTAAACCTATACCTTGGAACTTTTGCTCTACACCATCTGGATTTATGTCCTTCATTATTCCACTTATAGTATTTGACAATGTTATTCCTTTGAGATGTACCTATTTTCTAAATCCTCTCTGTTGGACCAAACTTGTTCCTATTTTTAACCATGCAATTAACTCCCTTGTGCCCAAATTGATTACAAGAGTAGCAATACCCTTAAAATAAATTACCATTTCTAAAATTTCCATTAACCTGTCATGCTTGAGCCCTGCACTATGAAGCCATGTGTCCAAACCTATGACATGCAAAACATCTTCCATTGAAATTTCCTTACTTTGACCTCATAGGTCCTTTAGGATTTCTTCCCTTATGTTGAATCCTATTTTCCTATTTTGTGCTATCTAAATCACCATCTGAAAACTTACTCTCTGAAGTACTCTCTTCATCTAAACCATCTTCTTCTTGGGAGCTCATACTAGATTCCTCAACTTGTTCCTTTTGTTTCTTTCCAAAACCAAGACCTATTTTATCTTTTGTCCTTCTTTGATCCTTGATTATTGATTTTACCTTCTTGGAACTTTCTTCAAACCTATAAATCTTCTCCTTGTACTCTTTAGTTTCCTTTTTCAAGGAAGCTACTTCATGTTTTAACTCTTTACACTCAAGAGACCTAGCTACCAACTCTTCTTTGAGTTCCTGTGTCTTTTCTATAGAGATATCAAGATTCTCTATAAGCTCATCTCTTTCATAATGGTATTCATCAAACCTATCAATGAGTCTAGCATATTTCTTTCTTTCTTTCTTTAACACATCAAGAGCATTAACAAGTTTAGCCTCAAGATCTACTTCTCCCTTTTTTGAAACATCCACTATGTGTTTACCTTTTGAAACATCAATATCATTTTCTGATTTCTTACCACTATAGGTGATACCTTCATCTAAAGCCATAAGAAGATCTTCCTTCATAATTTTTTGAAGCATCCTCATACATAGTATTACTAGAATTCAAACCATCATTGGTACAATCATCCTCAAGGTGACCAAAATTTCCACATCTAAAGCACTTAAGCACAACAAATCTATTCCTCTTTTATTTTCCTTCCTTTTTTGTTAGAAACAACATCTCATTTCTATCATCACTTGAAGAACTTCCATCATCACTACTAGAACACTTACTTGCTTTGTCTGTGTAGAAATGTTTCTTGTGTTTTTGGAAGTACCTCTTCCCTTGATTGTTTTTCTCATTTCTATTCTTCCTTTGATACTTGTGCTTCTCAGATTCCCTATGCTTATAATACTTTTTTTCTTCATCACAATCATCCTTGGGTTCTAGACAGTCAGTAGCATAGTGACCAAAATTTCCACAATTGAAACATTTAACAGATTTCATACCTTTGTGCTTTCTTGAGAACTTGCCTTTCCTATTGTAGTTTACTTCTTCATCACTAGAAGACTCATCACTATCTTCTTGTTGTTTACCCTTGGACTTCTTGGTAGCTTTGAAAGCTTCCTCCTTCTCAAGATCGGGTACCACTTTAGTTCTTAAATAAAAAGATGGAAGTATACTATGAAGCTCATCCCTTTTCAATTTATCCAAATCCTTGGCTTCCTCAATAGCTGAAATATTTTCACTAAATCTATTTGGAAGAGACCTCAAAATTTTATCACAAACATCATTTTCAACAATCTCAATACCTAGTTCCTTCATGGAATTAACAATATCATCCATATGAAGCATATAGTCTTTCTTCATAATTCATCTTGAGTTGTTCAAACATACATTTGTAATATCCCAATTTTTCTTTGTTGACATTTGCATCACCTGTATGAACCACTTGAAATTTATCCCACATTTTCTTTGTTGTATTACAACGAATCACCTTTGTAAGATTTTTCTTTTGTAGACCTTTAAAAATTGCATTCATTGCCCTTGAATTGCTATGATGTAGAACTTTCTCATCTTTAGTAGTAGGAGGGAGCTTTGGAATAGTGTACCCAAACTCAACTGCTTCCCAAACTTTATTTCCAAGAGCCATTAGATAAACCTTCATCTTTATTCTCCATAGAACAAAATTTGTCCCATAAAGAATAGGTGCTGAATTACCACTTGTAAAATCCATTGTGTTCTTTTCAAGATTTTCCTTCAAGTTGTGAAACTCTTCCGAAGGAACCTGCTCTAATACCAATTGAAGAACACAAGCTTATACTGAGAGGGGGGGTGAACAGTATAAGACCACTTTTTAAATTTTTCCTTTTACTTCAAAAAGTAATGCAATGAACCAATAGCAAAATCAAAGCAATAATAAAACCAATATACAAGTCATCACACAATTGAGACACCAATATAACGTGGTTCACCCAAGGTGGGCTACTCCACAGAGAAAATCTTTCACTAAATTTTCTCAATCAAATCCTTTGAGAATCCTTCCCAATTACAATGTTTATGGACTTCATGTCCAAAGGAGAATCCTTCCCCTAATAAAATATTTATGAGACTCCTACCCAAAGGAGATGTCTTATCCCCCAAAGAAGTATTTATGAGCCTCCTACCAAAATGAGCCATCCTATCCCCCAAAGCTTTGGATATGATATTTCAGAAGATCACTGCCTCTTCTACCACTAGTAGGTGGAACTCCTTTCCACAGAAGACATCCTATCCTCCTTTCTCTGGCTCTAGAGACTTTTGTCCTCATTGATCACCTCCATAGCTGCTCATCAACACCTATACTAAACACAGTCAGTCGGTCCAACACAAGTCCTCTCAAACTCTTTCACAAATATGCACCAAACTCAATCCTCTGGTCTAGAACAAATCTTCTCTCAAATATCTGTTAGATATGTCCCAAGATTAAGCCAAAAGCTTGAAAAAATCAATCACAACTTCTCACAAGACTCCACCAAGACTTCATCAAATCAGTCCACAAGTTCTTCAACAAGAACCTGTCCAAATTAGTCCTCAAGTTCTCCACAAGAACCTGTCCAAATCAGTCCACAAGTTCTCCACAAGAACCTATCCAAATTTGTCCTAGCAAGCTCACCAAGAACTTGCCCAAATCAGCTCAAGAAAGTTTACCAAGAAACTTGCCCAATGTGAACACACAAAGAGAATTATTAGAGACCCAATGTGTTTCATCCAATCATATCAAATCAATCTCATAGAAGCATAAAGAGAATTTTTAGAGACTCAATATGTTCTATCCTTCAACTCTCAATCTCAACTCAAATAAATCTTATAGAAGCATAAAGAGAATTGTTAGAGACTCAATATGTTCTATCCTTCAACTCAAAAACAAACTCTTTCTCAAATTAGAATAAAGATATAAGTAGTATACTTTCACAAGATCTTGAACCACAACCCAAAAATTGTCAATAATGCAATATCAAGGAATCAACTCCTCCAACATAGAACCATAACTTCCTATCAAACCCTACCCAAGTTAGTTTTCAAGAACTCAAAGCAATCTCTCTCTAAGCATCAAATTGGGGTTCAAGATATTTCCAACTTCTCTCAAATGGGAATGCTCAACTTAACCACACAACCAAGTTTATCAAGCAAAGTACAACTTGATAAAATCAAATCTCAAAGGAGCAAGCCCAACTCATGTATCAAGTAAAGAATAACTTGATCAACTCAATCTCAATGGAAGCAATCTCAAAACCAAACTCTCAACAACAAAACAACTCAATTAGGGTTTCAACAACTTATAGCAATGGCATATGCTTCTCACTCAAAAACCCTAAAGCAAACTTCAAATGCTTCCACTCTCATAAACCAGAATTATGTAATAACTCATACACACATCATGATCTCATAATGCATAATCAATACTTCCACTTTCAAATAATAATATCCACTCCAAATAAGGAAACTTAATTTAATCCTTTTCACTCCAAACGTATTTTCAAAAAACCATCAATCAATAATAACCATGGAAGAATATGCCCATACATTTACTTTGATGAAGAAGGAGAACTCAAAATTTGTCACAACACTAACTCTCAATTTACCACAAATTAGAGTTAGCAACAATGAAATAATGCACAATGATAAGAGTCCTAATAACACATTATCACTCCAACTCATCAATAATCAAAACTCACAAATATACATATCAACGATAATCCTTTACACCTTATAAATCCTACTTAATATATCACAAAATAACTTCAATCTCAAAAAATAATTACAAGAGAATATCCACTCAATAACTCCAAAGGCTCTCTAACCCCAATATGACATTAAGCACAATTATTCCTTAAACCCTTATAACTCCTAAAATACATTTACTTCTAAATGCATTTACCATATAAACATTAAGCATCAATAATAACAATGTCAAAGCAATATTTCTATTTAACCTTATACCTCCATCCAATTACCAATAATAATTGCCAAGTCAAATCAAATATTCCACATTATCAACAAAAGATTTACCTTGGCCAAAAATCAATTCTCCAACCTTAGGAGAAGTGTGGAGACACCAACATAAGCTCCAAAGTGCTTCCTCCTCCAAACTCGTGGCCCAAAGCAACTATTGTACCATGTGCATAATAATCCGTGACCAAAAATGAAACATGCCCGACGTGAATTGATCTCGACACCTTTGCCTAGCGAGTACCTTCACTCCACTTCCTCTACCGTTGGAGCACAAGTGCCCAATGAAACTCTCAAGCGCTACTCATTATTTTACCTTCCCTTTGCTTGCAAAAGACAACCAAAATTTCCTTCCTCATAGGCGCATGAAATCCAAATTTAACATAGACTAGATTTGTCTTCCTCATTGTGCACAAAATCAGAATTTAACACAGACCAGATTTGTCTTCCTCACTAGTGCATGAAATCAAAAATTAACACAGAGAAAAATGAGACTCAAAAATCACAGCGCAATCCAAAATCGAAGGTCATAGAGCAATACGAATTTGAAGGTAATCGCACAAATCGAAGGTGCTTAAAACCTTAGGAAATAATGCCCTTTAATAGTCTTTCATCCCATGCAAATTAACGTCGGTGCTCCTTTCAAACATTGTATTTTTCATCCCATGAAAGTTGACGTCGGTGAGGTAAGTCTTTTACATGAGCGCCGCTAAGGGTTTAGAAACCCTTTCAATAATTAATAGTTATTATTTTATTAATAATAAACTTAACTTAAAACCTTTTCAAAGGTTTGAGTTAATTTATTTATTAATAATCAAAATGGAATTTTAAGGTTTTTTCAAGGAGCAAAACCTTTTCATTAAGCCAAGATGGTTTTAATAAAAACCCTTAATGAGTCCAAATGGTTTTAAGAAAAACCCTTAACCTTGTCACCATGGTTTTAATAAAAACCTTAACCCATCATGGTCTTTCGTATTTTTGGCACCAAACTCTTTTTGACATCAGCACAAATTCCTTTTGACATCAACACAAACTCCTTTTGACATCAATGATAAATCACATACATGAAGTTAGGCAACATACCCAAAATTACCAACAACCTCCTTTGAACTTAGTCATTTTTCCTAACTGGATTTTTCTCACATTTCTGGGCTCCAACATGGCCCAATTGTTTTGGGCTCCATTGAATTGGGTATTTTCTTATCTTGATGTAGGCCAATATTTTGGGATGCAGCTTGGTTTTATCCAGGTATAATTATCCTGGTCGTCCCCGAACTTGAAATTTTTCTATCCTTCTCCTTGCTCTTTTTGTATTGGGGTAGATGCTTGGAATTCTTGACTTAGCCCATTTTTCCATCTTCACATGTATCGGATCTCCAACCTTCTAACGGGTTCTAGTCCAGGTGCAAATCTATCATTCCGCTCTTGGCTTAGGTATTTCTTCCATTCATTTCTAGTCAGCTTGTGACCTATGGATGGGGAATTAACATCACTCTTGACTTCTGGTCAGGTGTAGTATTTCTAGTATGATGAAAATATGGTTATTCTAGTTGAAGCATATCTTTCACTAGTAAGATCCAACCTATCTTCTTTGAGTCTAGATACCATATTTCTAGCAACCATATACCCTAATCAATTGGCCCTGCTAATCCTTCGGTATCCAAGTGAACAACAGTGAGCTCACCTCTATACCATTTCTTGGTGCAACTCTACTTTTGGCAATGCTTTCGGGCTTGCTAAAATTTTTTTGTTGGAAATCTCTAATTTTATTTGCAAAATTAAATTTAATATAGCTACTAGCAGTTAGTTCTAGGTGGGTGCAAATATAACAACAACAACAACAAATGGAGGAGACAAATGAAAAAAAGAGAATTTGGTACTACTCAATCACTAGCTCAGTGAATAATAAACACAATAGACAAGTGATAATTTTGTATTTGTTGGATCTACATCACATGGAAGCTTTTGAGTGGTCATAAATATTTTTTTGAATTTTAAATTAAATAGTTTTGGCAATTTTTGGACGGAAAACTTCTAAAGTCTTTTGCATAAAAAGTGTTTTAAGTTCCTTTCAAATCATATGAATTTTCAAGCTCTTCATAGAGGTTTTATTAGATTTATTATGTTAGTAGTAGAATATGACAATTTTATAGGAGCTTCAAGGACCATATATCATAGTTTCCTAAGGAGTGGGAAAACCCATTTATTTACCATGACCAAGTTCTTTTCTAAAGTGTCATTTGTACAATTACAGGATAATCTTAGGGTAGTATTTCATCATTTAAGGGGTAAATTGGAAGTCTTCCCAATGATGAGGGAGGTTCATACATTTTTTTTTAACTTGACAATCCTTTTAATAATTTGGGAGGCTCATAGGTTTAAATATTCTTTATTCAAATGAGCATTTATGATAGGGTGAGGATATATCAACAACTCTAATCTCTTCTCTTCTTGGAACTATTATTATATTTTGAGTAGGTGGTTGGAAGATGGTAATATGACCCTATTAGTTAAGTTTTATAGATGATTATTTAAGCCGACAAGAAACCTCGATAGAAACCTAAAAGTATTCTTGATGTATACCTAGGGGTAAAGGTGCATTTATCCCTACCAGGATTGGTTAAACCACTTGTATGGTTAACATTAACTAAAATTTCATAAAGGGTTTAGTAGCTTATGCTTAAATTTGACCTAACTTTTAGTGTTACGTCAACCTAGGTTAATACAATATGTAATTGTTATTATTAGGAAAAAGGTATCTATTATAAATACCTACAACCAATTATCTAGTACATTAGTGTGGATTGTAACATCATTATGTGGTTTATTTTTTAGGCACCTTACGAAACCCCTCAATTTTTCTCTACTTGATGTTTCTATTCTACTTCTCCACTCTTTCGTATGACTTGTGGCAAATACTATGCTACATTTTCTTTCTAGAAATTCTTATGATATGAAAAATATTGGAAGGATCCTACGCATAAAGACAATGTTCCATGTCATTACTTATATGAAGATGTTCTCTTATTTATAATGAAGTGTCAAGAAATGTCTCATACTCTTTTATATTTTATTTTTTAAAGTGGGTCTCCTTTGAAGCATGAATTCTACAAATAGGTAAGAGTGAACTGAGAGATAAGGAGTTATATTATGGAGCTTAAGAGGAGTTCTAGTAGAGGGTATGTGACTTGTTAGTTTACATCAAAAGAAGAATCTAGGGTAGTAATATAACTTGGTACATTGGTGATGTATGGAAAATTTTACTTTTTATAGGCTTGATAAGTTGATGCTTTGGTTTTCTCTCTAGGTGAAATTCACTCTTTTAAATCTAGCATTTATACCTTTTTAATGGGAGCTTATAGGTTAGGGAGGGTTCTCTATTACAATAATGAACAAGATAAGTTTTCAACTCTCAAGGTCTAACCATTGGCTTGTGTGGAAATGAATTTGGATGGGAACTTGTTACACTGTATCCATATACTTGGTTATAGGTTTGAATGGAAAAAAAAACTATTTCTTTGAATATATTAACTTCTTACTTTTTATTCAGAGAGATGGTCCATTTGGGCATAGAGTCTTCCTTAAAAAGGTAGTGGTGTTTGTTAACACCAAACATATTTTGGGAGCTAAAGGGGGTTTCTTAAAGCAATGATTTTTTCTAGTAACTACAAGGGTGGTTCATTCAATGTCCTCTTTAACAAGCTTAATGAAACCCTAGTTCTAACCCTAGAGCACTTACATTTAGGTAATGGATAGTGATTCAATAGTTCAAAGTTGGCAATAGATAATGAGGGTTTGGATAAATTTGCATTGGTGAAAAGTTTTGATGTCTTCAAGTCTCAACTTATGTTTTATTAGCTAGTTGTAGCATAACCGAGTCTACACATGTGGAAAAACATTCTTTACAAAAAGAACTCCTATTTTAAACAGGTGAAAATGATAAAAGAAAATAGGGTCAAGGATTTAGTGCCCTTCAAAATTGAATGATTTAGTTGATAATTCACTTTTATTGACTATGGGTGAGGGGAATGGATGGATGTGTTCCAAAACATATTACCTTTTATTGACTTGAGTGTGCCTGCGACGAGTTCCACCCGCACTGCGTCACGAAAAATTCAATGGTCAAAATTTTCAATTGCAATTCAATGATCAAAATTTCCAATTTCCAATATTTTAAAACATATTTAATTTAAAAAAATAAAAAATCATATGGCAGAACCTTCCGTTACACTTGAAAAGAGATTCTTGCCCAACTATTTCGTTTTGACGCTCTATTATAGCCCAAACAAAAATTATAAACCATGCCAGGAGCGCGATGACGGCCCGATTAACTAGTTTTTGACAGTTGTTTTAACCTAGTGACAACATTATAAAAGGGCAAAGTGTCATCCTCACTCATATGAACCTCGCACCTTAAATGACGTGCTCTAAACCTTCATTAAATCAAATATATGTGAAGTTTCTGACTTGTTTCAAGTATATGGTATATGGCATTTCAATGAAAATTTCTGCTCCAGGACAATACTCTCTGTTTGTCTCCGTCTAATATCCATGTTCTGCACTTAAATAATAAGAGGGAGGGAAAATTTGGTAAATTGACCTATTTACAAAGTAAAAAGGCAATAAGCATATAATAACACAAGTGAGCAGCTAAATCTAAGGCAAGTTATTTTAATTGCAAACATCCATCCACGACTCATATCTACAAACCCTTTTCATTAGCTGGAAATATAAACAACATGCCATATAATATAATAACCAGTTATGGACGATAGATAACTAGTTCAGATCAGTCATGTTGTGTTTTTCATTGCACTGAGAAATGAATTATAGTTGTTGTAAGAGGTTCCGCCTTCCTTCACCGCATCTCTCGCAATTCTCTTCAATTTGCGTACTTCCTTTCTTATCTCCAAACCCTCTT
This sequence comes from Wollemia nobilis, assembly GCA_028583015.1. Lineage (NCBI taxonomy): Eukaryota > Viridiplantae > Streptophyta > Pinopsida > Araucariales > Araucariaceae > Wollemia > Wollemia nobilis. The sequence goes on from JAQPPZ010009104.1 coordinate 12,543, forward strand.
CGCCCACCAGCAGTGTCTCCACAGCTTTGGTAAACTCCGCCTTTTCTATAATTCCCTCGTTATTCGGATTCAAAGGCAGTCCCACTTTCCATACATCCACAATATATCGGCGATTTAAAAACTGATCTGCAAAATAAGGACAACAGAGCATAGGCACTCCCATGGTAATGCTTTCCTGTGAGGAGTTCCACCCGCAGTGCGTCACAAAACATGCTATCGAAGGATGGGCTAACACCTCTAACTGTGGCGCCCAGGACACAATAAACCCTCTATCTCTGACGCGTTCCAAGAATCCCGTAGGAAAATCAGCCTTTCTGCCATCCATTAGATCGGAACGAACAACCCATAGAAAAGGCCGTTGCGTGGCCTCCAGTCCCAAAGCAAGCTCTTCCACAACCCTTTCGCCCCAAACTGCAATACTTCCAAATGACACATAAATCACAGACTGGGTAGACTGTTTATCTAACCACTGTAAACATTCCAAATTATCCGCCCACAAGCTTGGGATGACCTTGTTCGTCCTTCCCCTGTCGCCTTCCAGAAACTCAGAGGAAATCAGAGGACCTATTGGATACACACTCAATTCTTTCGACAACTCATCTACTACCGGAGCTTCTATCTCGTAGAAGGAGTTGAAGAGTACCCAATCGATCTCCTTAATTTCTTCTGTCATCTGAATCCCCTTGCGAAATCCGTATTCCCCTCCATCCAACCACGGAAGTTCACCGGAACTTAAGGGCGGTAGGAAAGGAAGATATTTTACTTCCTTGACTTCCTTTGCAAATCCTTCAATAACCACAAACCACACACGTCTCAGAGAGGAACCACCATGATCATTATTAAGATTGAAGGAAACAAAAATTAAATAAGGGGTCGCGGAATCAAGATTGACTTTCTTACCATCTGAAGAAAGGACCCCATGGGAGACAAGTCTGGAGCTGAAGCGCTGAATAGCACAGAAGGAGACAAGAGCCGAATGAAAAGCAACGAGGGGAACGCCATGGAGTCTGGCTACTGCCTTTAAGCCGAAGCAGGTCCATACATCTGCTATAATGCAAGTGACCCTGCGCACTTCCTTTGCGTTTATCTCTTGGATAACTTTATCAATTACACAAGGCCCCATGTTGTTTTCCATTACCTTCAAAAAATTTACAATGTTGTTCCGGCATTCCTCAGGGCCCAACGCAAAAGGAACGGATATCAGTCGGATCATGTCGCAGTTATCATCCATAGATTTGGCGGCGTTGGCTTCCATTATGCGCTGATGATTGGAGTCGCTGTGAAGGAAAGTGACGAGGAATCCATCGGAGACGAGCTTCCAAGCGAGTTGCATCATGGGATTAATGTGGCCCTGCGCAGGAAGAGGAATGAGAAGAGCATGAAACATCTTAGTCATATTACGCTTTCCAAAAGTAGCAGAAGATTACTGTAATCTCAGTCTGTGGAGTTGAAGCCGTCTCAACCTTCTTTGGTAATATATCACAAGTGCAATGAAAAACGCCCAGAAAAGTTAGTTTCTGGTATCCGCTCGACTACTTTAATAATGGAAGCAGATGGATTGCTAAGAACAAGGGGCAGCTAAATAAATTGCCATTTGTCTATGCATAACATCCTTAGATAATGTATTCTCTATTTGTACCTTATCAAAATTATCCTTTAAAGATAGCATCCTTTGGTGGATGACATCATAGATGGATTCCTTGGTGGTGAATTCTTGTCAATGTCTTTTGACGGTTTTCTTGTGGATACATTTTATAAATAGATTTGTTAAAATTTTTATCTACAACTTGAGTTTACATGTAATTAAAAATAAATAAATGCTCTCTCCTTTTACTTGAGCATCACCTTATAGCTTTTGACTTTGGTTTTTTAGAGATAATTTTGTATTTATTCACTCGATTATTCTAGTTTTTAAGGAATTCCATGTTGAATATAAATGAAAAAGTTGGGTATAAAATAAATTTGATACTAATTGTTTTATGTCAAGCAAAATTTTCTCCAATGGTATAGAAGATAACCCTTAGTTAACTTAGTAAAGCTAGATTAGTTATGAAGCATATTCAGATTACTTAATGTGACACTAAATACATGAATAGTTTACATAGATGGAAAAGACACTAATCATCTATGAGCAGGAAATTGATTTTTTTTTGTAGATATTATAGTGATAATAAATGGTTGTCTCCGACATAAGGTACTTATATAAATATCCACTAGATAAAGATGATGAGTGAACACTCAAACCAGAGATGAAGACACATATTTACATGAATGAAACTCATCATCCTAATACATGGTGTATTGATATTAGAACTAACAAAACTATAGATGAAGTGATATGGAAAATACATAAGTACAATATAATCATATAATTAAAAATATACATGAAAAGGTAAGTACATAAACATATATCTATCTATCTGTCTATGGATAGATAGATATTCATGGATGTTCATTTTTATTCACATATTCAAACATACAAACATACATTTACTATGTATATACACATGCATACATACATATACACATACATACATAGATACGTACATACATATGGATATATTACATGAATAATGTTACAATAAATGAATATGGAAAAGATAGGTGTATTAAGGCATGAGTTGTATCTATATAAAGGAGACATATTGACATGGATTGAATCCATGAGGAGGGGTTCCATGGTAACATAAGTCATATATTTATATAGAGTTGTTTTAGAACAAGTTATATTCTTATGGAGGAATATGTAGAAACAAAAAATATATAAATAAAATGATATGGAAAATATAAAAGTACAATATGATCATATGATTAAATATATACATGAAGAGCTACATATATAGATAGATATAGACATACATATAAGACTAGATAGATAGATATCCATGGATTTTATTCGCATCTTCATAGGTGTATACATACATACACATATTATGTATATACGCACACATACATACAAACATATTACATGAAGAATGTTACAATAAATGAATGTGAAGATAGGTGTACTAAGGTATGAGTTGTACCAATAAAAAGCAAACAAAATGTCATGAATTGAATACATGAAGAGGGCTATCATGATAATATAAGTCATTTATTGATATAGAAATGTATTTTAACAAGTTATATTCTTATAAAGGAATATATAGATACAAACAAAATCCTTGTATAAAGATATATTCGATTGTAGAGTTGTATTAATATAAGCCATAATCTTTGGAGGAATATATTGTCATAAACCAAATCCCTATTTAATGTTGTGTGGACTTGAGATGATAGCTTTATCTTTGGCATCTCTTTAATTGTTGTGACCACTTATGCTTAGTTGATTTATGTTTAAAATAATCCTTTATGAAAATAGTAAATAGGAAGAGACAATGTTGACAGGTGAAATAATTTGCCTTCCAGTAAGATATAGGTGCTATCCACCAACATCTGAAGTAAAGTTGATGATTATGTGATATTTATAGAAAGTTTGGTGCAATATCTATAAATATTGATAGTTGCTATTTTGACACCAAAAACAACACAAACATGAAACAGAAAATAAAGGGCATTATTGGTAAACGATACCCTGACAGACTATGCTGGAGCTGAAGTAACGGATGGCGCAGGCAGAAACAAGGGACGTATGAAAAGCAGCCAGGGGAATCTCAAAGTGCTGGGCCACTGCTTGTAAGCCAAAACAAGTCAATACATCCGCTATTATGCAGGTAACCTTGCCCTTTTCTTCACTGTCGTTGATCTCCTGAATAAGTTTGCGAATTACAGGAGGCCCCAGGCTATTTTGCAATGCCTGCAACAGATTTGGAACGTTGTTACGCCTATTCTCAACGTCTATCCTCAGGCGGCAACCTATCGGGAAAGGATATCATTCGGATCTTATCCCGGCCATCATGGGTAATTTTTTTGTAACTGTTGGTTTGGCTTATTCGCGGTGATTGAAGTCGGTGTTAAGAAAAGTAACGTGGAATCCGTTGGAGACAAGTTTCCGAGCAGTCGCATCATGGGACTAATGTGGCTTTGTAGAGGGAAAGGAATGTGGCATCTTAGCTTCGGACCCTCTCATTCTGATTTCTGCAGGCTAAGATTCTGCTATGCTGTCAATCTACAAAGGCAAAGCGACAGAACTTGTACAGTCTACGGCACATATAATGTGAATCAGAACAGAGTGCTACCGGGGGCAAAATAATTTCCTGAGTTTTATTCTACAAGACATGGGACGCTCGTGAGCTCTTAAAGTATTTTGTCATTTGGCGAACTTAATTGTCATGTCGAGTCAGTAATCAGGGAATCTCTTGCCGAGCTAGCGAAAGGAAATTAATAAAAAATGTTAACTTTATCATTACCTAACAAATTAAATATTATAAATTATAATAAAATTAATTTATAAATAAACATCCAAAATAATGTGTTTTTCTTAATTTTTTAAAGTAATATAAAGTAAAGTACATATTTTATTGACATGGCCATAGGTGGTTTTATCTCGAATTATATAGGAATATTTATTTATCGAATTATATAGGTATGTACGTTTCGTTATATTTATTTATTTGATCAAATTTAATTATTAAAATATAATTTTTTTAAGCGAAAAACCCCTTGCAGGGCCGCCTTGGTCTAAAAGACACGAACATGGGGTTCTACATCATCAAAGTCATCCGAGGGTCGCACCCAGCCCTGCCCACACCAACATTATCAATTGGATTTTGGGTTCCTAATTCAGCTGGTAGGGTGGAGATTCGAACCTGAGACCTCCCTTGGAGGATTGCCCTCTCCTCTCCAACTCACCTACAACACCTGGGTGTTAAAATATAATTTTTAATCTTATATTTCATCAAATTAATAATTTAAACTTATAAGAGCAGATGAATTATTTATTTGAAATTTTAAAGTTTTAGCCTTATATATGTAAGTTTATTTTTGTCCTTGGGATAGCGGGGTTCGGGGGTTTTGGTTCTTTTTTAGGAAGTTCAAGGTTCAAACGAGTGTGAGGGAGTGGGTGTGTGGTGGTTGTGTGTTAAATTCTCTATTGATAAGCATAGCTTTCGACTTTATGTGAGGAGGTGGGTGTGTGGTGGTTGTGTGTTAAATTCCCTATTGATAGGCATATCTCTCGGCTTTACGAGGGATCATGGTTGGGAGAAGATTGTTGAAAACTATGTCTTGTGCCTTGGTAATAAGGGTTTCTCACACTAACCAAATAATAATAATAAAATCTATTTTGTGAGCAATGTTTTTTTTTTCCTTTTGGGGAGGAGAGTTGGTTACATCCACTATTTTGAGTTGGTTACATCCAACCAAGTGCTTGTAGCTTGGTTGGCAGCCAAGGACTGCGTAAGACATTGTTGTGAAAGTTGAAGCAGGTTCAAAACCCGTGTACGTGATTTTTGGGAAGAAGGACAAGTGTTTTGTCTTGTGCGTCGAACGTGGGGAGAAGGTAAAGGCACCGAAGTACCTTTTGGCTCTTGTGGAGCCACGCAGCCCAAGCGATGGGCGCTAGTGCTGCAAAAGCACTTGGGGGAGAACCAACGAGGGTTCAAATCCCACCAAGGCCCTTTTGAGTGCATTGAGGTATGTGATTTAATTTGGTTTTCTTGGCTTGCAAAAAGTTAAAGGGAAAAATAATGTTTTTATTTTTCTAAAGTAATTTTAATTAAAGTACTTTGCATGTTATTTGGTGTGTAAGTTATTAGGGGAGTTAAAAGGAAGTGCAAAGCTTTAATTTCTGAGTTGGAATTTTAGAGGCTAAGGAGTTATAAGGAAGGTTGAATTTTATATTTTGAAATTGAAGAATGTTGAATATTATTTATTTCAAGTTGGAGATTATAAGGAGTAATTAAGTGCTAACTTTTGTATTGAAGAAAAGTTTTGAAGAAGAGTTAGAATGATATTTTTGTCATCTAACCTTGGTGTTTGGTAAGGAAAGTGGTTATACTTGAGACAGGTTTTAAAGACTATTCTTCATCAAGAAAAAGGTATGGGCACATTCTTCCATAGTTGAGTTGATTGATTGTTTTTTGGAAAACAAGTTTGGAGTGAAAAGGATTTAATTAGGTTTCCTTATTGAGTTGTTGAGCTATATGTGAGATTGGTTTATAAGCATTGTTGTTGAAGTGATTGATTGAGTGAAGAACTTGAACTAGGGTTTGCAAAGATCATGAGTATCATTGTTATGTGAGATTGGTTGATAAGAATTATTGGAAACATTTTGAGTGAGTGTTCATATGCTTGGACTAGGGTTTGTAAGCAAGGATTGTTTCATTGAGTGATTGATTGAGTAGAGTTGGTTGAGCCTAGTCAAGTGAATGTGTGAAGTGATTGTTCAAGTTCTATAAAACAAATTATTCTATATTCTGAATTGATTTGAGAAAAAGGTTGAGAGTTGATGAGTGTGAAACATATTGAGTCTCTAACAATTCTCCATATGTTTCTGTGATAAAAGAGAGATTGAAAGTGATTGAGAGTTTGTGAGTGTGAAGCATATTGAGTCTCTAACAATTCTCTATATGTTTCTAAAAGAGTGATTGAAAGTAATTGAGCATTGAAGTGAATGTGAAGCATATTGAGTCTCTAACAATTCTCTATATGTTTCTAAGAGAGTGATTGAAAGTGATTGAGCATTGTGATGTGTGTAGAGCATATTGAGTCTCTAACAATTCTCTTTATGTTTCTATGAGATTGGACAAGTTCTAGTGTGGACTTGTTGAGCAGATTTGAGGTAAGTCTTTGAGAAGACTTGTGGACAAATTTGTGTGAGCTTTTGTGGAAGCTTACAATACATATTGAGAGCAGATTTGGATAAGTTCTAGTGAGGACTTATTGAGAAGATTTGGACAAGTTCTAGAGAGGACTTGTGGACAGATTAGTGTGAGATTTTGTGGAAGCTTACAAGGTAGATTTGAGATAAGTCTTTGAGTAGACTTGTGAGCAGAGTTGATTGATTGATTTGTTCAAACCTTGAGTTAAGGTTTGGGGCAGATCCAACAGAGTTGATTTGAGATTGAGTCAAGCTTTGATTTAAGGCTTGAGGACAGATATTGAGGATAGATTTTGGTGTAGATTTGAGGACAAGTTTGTTCCAGAGCAAAGATAGATACTAAGCAAATTTGTGCTAGATCGAAGGATTATGTTTAGTATATATTTGAGATAGAGCTTTGGAGGTGATAGAGTATAGAGGATGATAGTCTTTAGTGGATAGAGATCCATTAGCCAGGGTAGTGAGGACAGGTGTCTTCATTGGATAGAGATCCATTAACTAGAGCAGTGGGGGCAATAGTTCTTCTAAAAGATCACTAGCCAGAGCAAGAGGAGAAAGGAGTTCTCTTATGGATAGAGATCCATGAACTTGATTAAGGGGATTGGTGTCTCCTTTGGACAGAGGTCCATAAACATTGTAATAGGGAAAGGATTCCCAAGAGATTTATTGAGAAAGTTTTTAGTAAAATATTTTCTTCGTGGAGTAGCCCACATTGGGTGAACCATGTAAATTTGGTGTCTCTATTGTGTGTGATGATTTGTGCATTGCTTTGGTTATTGCTATTGATATTGCCATTGATTATATTGGATAATACTATTTGGGAAAGAAAAGTAAAAAGTGGTCTTATACTATTCACCCCCCTCTCAGTATAAGCTTGTGTCCTTCAATTGGTATCGAGTTGGTTCCTTCGGAAAAGGTTTAAAAACTTGAAGGAAGATCTTACAAGAACACAAATGGCAAAGAAAGGCAAAGGCAGAACCATGAGACACAAGAAGAAAAGAACACACATGGTCATGAAAGAAAAAGAAGATGAATTTGATATTGTTTTTTTGGGAGGAAGAATGGAAATAGATTCAAGAGATGAATCAAGTAGTGGAGAGTTAACCATATTGATAAAGTTCTGTACCAGATGTAGGAAGATAGGTCACCTTGCAGTTCATTGTTCACAAGAAGGTGAAGAATGTTTTTTTTGTGGACAACTCGGTCATGATGCAGGTTATTGCAATGGTTTTAGTAGCGGTGAAGATGAAGATGGTTCAAAAAAGGATAACAAGGACAGCCAAAATAGGTATGAAGAAGAAACTCTACTTTGGACAATAGAAGAAATTGAAGACCAAAGGAAAGAGAAAAATTTAGAAAGAGAAAATGAGGAAGTCACTCTTAAGGAACTTGTTGAGTTAAAAAGGGAGAACTTAGAATTAAAGGCTCAAATACAAGAGGATGATAAATGTAAGACAAAGCTTCTACAAGATCTCTCTGACTTGAAAGTTAAGGTTGAAAAGGTAAGGAAAGCTGAAAAAGATATGGTAGAACAATCAAAGGTAAAAGAGCAAGAATGTAAAAGACTTAGTGTTGATCTCGAAGAATTAAAAAGGGAGAACTCAGGATTAAGGGTTCAAGCTCAAGAATATGAGAAAGCAAAAGCAAAGTTTCTACAGGAACTCACCAACTTCAAAATCAAGGTTGAAGAGGCAAGAAAAATTGAAGAAGGTATGGCCAAAAAATTAAAGACAAAAGATCTAGAGTGTGAAAGATTAGAACATGAGATAGTTTCACTAAGGTTGGAAGTAAAAAGCTCCAAGGACAAGCTACATAAGGTTGAGAAAAATTCAAAGACTTTGGACAGGATTATCAATGCACAAAGATCATCAGTCACCAAAACAAGACTTAGTTTTGAAGAAGAACAAGGGAAACAAGAAGCATAAAAAGGAGAGTCAAGCTCAAGCACCAGAGAAGAAGAAGCATCAAAAGAAGTAAGTAAAAGAGAGAGTGAGACTTCTAAGGATAAGTTGGAAAATAGAAAGTTCAACAAGGAAAGGAACAATACACAAGTAAGGAACAGATGGAACTGGAAACAGGACAGGGTAGAAGAGACTAAGAGACCAATGGGGTCTAGGCAAGGAAATTTCAATGGATGATGTTTCTCATGTCATAGATTTGGGCACATGGCTTCATAGTGTAGGACACATGAAAGACATGAAAATAGAAATTTTAGAAACAAGCAGCTTTTCCATGGGTATTGCTACTCATGTAATCAGTTTGATCACAAGGCAATAAATTGTAGGGTTCTTGACAGGAACAAATATGGCTTCATTAGGAGAAATCCCAAGATATTTGCACCTCCAAGGAATAATAACATTAAGTGTCATAAGTGCAATAATTATGGACATATAGCAAAGTGGTGTAGAGCAAACATTCCATAATCAAGTATGAATAGGAACAAGAACAAGAAAAGGAATATGAACATGGATATGAACATGAACAAGAACAAGAATATGAACAAGAATAGGAATAGGAATATGGACATGGATAGGAATAGGAACATGGACATGGAAAGGAACAATCAAAGGAATCAGAAGGATCAGATAAGAAGAAAAGAGGATAAAGGTAAAGACCAGTGCTTGTTGGGAGTAGAAATACTCCCACCCCAGAATTAACCACCTCAAGAGGAGGTGGGGGAGGGGCTAAGCTAAGAGACTCATTCTTAGCCCCGAGCCCCAAAGGTGACCCTTTGCCATTGATGTCAAAGGGGGAGAGATTTGAGTAAGGGGGAGAGATTTGGTATTTGAGTAAAGAGGAGAGATTTGAAGAGAGCATTGAGCCAGGGGGAGCAATGTTCCAGGGGGAGCAGAACAAAGAAAAGGTTAAGTTTTTGGTAAAAATAAATTGGGTTACCATCAATGACAAAGGGGGAGATTGTTGGACATTTTGAGGAATGTTTATTGTCATTGATGTCAAAAGCATTGTTGAGCAATATTCGTCATCTTTGAGGACATTAGGAAAGCTCAGAGAATGAAGATCCAATAAGGAGAAGTCAAATTAAATAATAATATTTTATTATTATTTTCGGCACCAAGATCAAGTTAAAGGAGATCAAGGACAAAGTTGAAAAGACCCACATGTTAATTTAAATTAAAATATTTTAATCTCTGATTAAAATTTTAATTTAAATATTGATAAGTGCTAAGGTTAATTTAAATATTTATTTAATATTTAAAATTAAATTTACTACAAATATAATTTAAATTAAAGTATTTTAATTATTGATTAAAACTTTAATTTATTAATGTTGGGTGCTAAAGTTAAGTTAAATATTTATTTAATATTTAATTTTAACTTTCCAAATCAAATTTGAATTGGAAATTCGAAATGTGCCAAAATTTACTACAAATCAAATTTGAATTGGAAATTTGAAATTCGAAGTGCTAGTAGCTTGGTTGGTAGCCAAGGGCTGCGTAAGACGTTGTTGTGGAAGCTGAGGCAGGTTTGAAACCCATGCACATGATTTTTGGGAAGAAGGACAAGCGTTTTGTCTTGTGCATTGAACGTGGGGAGAAGGTAAAGGCATCGAAGTGCCTTTTGGCTCTTATGGAGCCACGCAGCCCAAGCGGTGGGTGCTAGCGTTGCAAAAGCGTTTGGGGGAGAACCAACGAGGGTTCAAATCCCACCAAGGCCCTTTTGAGTGCATTGAGGTATGTGATTTAATTTGGTTGTCTTGGCCTATGAAAATTTAAAGGGGAAAATAATGTTTTTATTTTTCTAAAGTAATTTTAATTAAAGTACTTTGCATGTTATTTGGTGTGTAAGTTATTAGGGGAGTTAAAAGGAAGTGCAAAGCTTTAATTTCTGAGTTGGAATTTTAGAGGCTAAGGAGTTATAAGGAAGGTTGAATTTTATATTTTGAAATTGAAGAATGTTGAATATTATTTATTTCAAGTTGGAGATTATAAGGAGTAATTAAGTGCTAACTTTTGTATTGAAGAAATTTTTTGAAGAAGAGTTAGAATGATATTTTTGTCATCTAACCTTGGTGTTTGGTAAGGAAAGTGGTTATACTTGAGACAAGTTTTAAAGACTATTCTTCATCAAGAAAAAGGTATGGGCACATTCTTCCATAGTTGAGTTGATTGATTGTTTTCTGGAAAACAAGTTTGGAGTGAAAAGGATTTAATTAGGTTTCCTTATTGAGTTTTTGAGCTATATGTGAGATTGGTTTATAAGCATTGTTGTTGAAGTGATTGATTGAGTGAAGAACTTGAACTAGGGTTTGCAAAGATCATGAGTATCATTGTTATGTGAGATTGGTTGATAAGAATTGTTGGAAACATTTTGAGTGAGTGTTCATATGCTTGGACTAGGGTTTGTAAGCAAGGATTGTTTCATTGAGTGATTGATTGAGTAGAGTTGATTGAGCCTAGTCAAGTGGATGTGTGAAGTGATAGCTCAAGTTCTATAAAACAAATTATTCTATATTCTGAATTGATTTGAGAAAAAGGTTGAGAGTTGATGAGTGTGAAACATATTGAGTCTCTAACAATTCTCCATATGTTTCTGTGATAAAAGAGAGATTGAAAGTGATTGAGAGTTTGTGAGTGTGAAGCATATTGAGTCTCTAACAATTCTCTATATGTTTCTAAAAGAGTGATTGAAAGTAATTGAGCATTGAAGTGAATGTGAAGCATATTGAGTCTCTAACAATTCTCTATATGTTTCTAAGAGAGTGATTGAAAGTGATTGAGCATTGTGATGTGTGTAGAGCATATTGAGTCTCTAAAAATTCTCTTTATGTTTCTATGAGATTGGACAAGTTCTAGTGTGGACTTGTTGAGCAGATTTGAGGTAAGTCTTTGAGAAGACTTGTGGATAGATTTGTGTGAGCTTTTGTGGAAGCTTACAATACAGATTGAGAGTAGATTTGGATAAGTTCTAGTGAGGACTTATTGAGTAGATTTGGACAAGTTCTAGAGAGGACTTGTGGATAGATTAGTGTGAGCTTTTGTGGAAGCTTACAAGGCAGATTTGAGATAATTCTTTGAGTAGACTTGTGAGCAGAGTTGATTGATTGATTTGTTCAAACCTTGAGTTAAGGTTTGGGGTAGATCCAACAGAGTTGATTTGAGATTGAGTCAAGCTTTGAGTTAAGGCTTGAGGATAGAGATTGAGGATAAATTTGTGCTAGACCAAAGGACTGTGTTTAGTATAGATTCGAGGACAGAGTTTGGTGTAGATTTGAGGATAAGTTTGTGCCAAACTAGAGATAGAGACTAAGCAGATTTGTGCTAGATCGAAGGATTATGTTTAGTAAATATTTGAGATAGAGCTTTGGAGGTGATAGAGTATAGAGGATGATAGTCTCCAGTGGATAGAGATCCATTAGCCTGGGTAGTGAGGATAAGTGTCTTTAGTGGATAGATATCCATTAGCCAGGGTAGTGGGGGCAATAGTTCTTCTAGAAGATCACCAACCAGAGTAAGAGGAGAAAGGAGTTCTCATATGGATAGAGATCCACAAACTTGATTAAGGGGATTGGTGTCTCCTTTGGATAGAGGTCCATAAAAATTGTAATAGGGAAAGGATTCCCAAGAGATTTATTGAGAAAATTTTTAGTAAAATATTTTCTCCGTGGAGTAGCCCACATTGGGTGAACCACGTAAATTTGGTGTCTCTATTGTGTGTGATGATTTGTGCATTGCTTTGGTTATTGCTATTGATATTGCCATTGATTATATTGGATAATATTATTTGGGAAAGAAAAGTAAAAAGTGATCTTATACTGTTCACCCCCCCTCTCAGTATAAGCTTGTGTTCTTTAGTAAACTAGTTATTTTGGTGGTAGTGTATCACCTCACAAAGTATGCTCATTTTTGTTCCCTCTTCCATACCTACATAGCCTCAGTAGTAGCCCAAATATTTCTAGACTTCACTTTTTGTGTTCATGGCATGTTTGCATCTATTGTGTTTGATTAAGACCCTACCTTCACTAGTCATTTTTAAAAAAATTGTTTAAGTTGTAAGGAACTTAGCTCAAAAGGATTTCAGCCCATAATCCATAAATAGATGGTCAAAAAAATATTGTTAACAAATGCTTGGAGACCTATCTTTGTTGCTTTGCATATGGACATCCCACATAGTGGGTAAAGTGGATTCCCTTGGCCAAATGTTGGTTTCTATCACACTATAAGCTTGGTGTGCTACCTTGTAGACTTAATTGGTTATGCAATGTTGAAATAATCTTATGAAAGGTTTGACTTACCTCCTTTATATTCTAACACTATGATATTCTTTATAAAATCTTCAACTTAGAGGAGTAGGTAAACCTTAAGAAATTTTTAGCCCATAATTGTTTGCTTTAGCTTCTAGAATTATTTGTTACTTTATTAGTCATTCCAAAATCCAATGAATGTTGTTTTGCTATTTCTCTACTTCTTGCTTGAGTTTTGATAATTTAAAGTTGCATGATGACTTGACTTGGTATTATGCTTGAGAAATTTTATTTCTCTTTGTCTAATTTGACCACTTCATTTCCTTTTATTCCTTCATTGTTCCTAAGTTTTTATTCCCCATGGTGGCTTGCACGTTTTATTTTAAAATTACATTAGGAATGCTATAAACCTAGTCAAGTGAGTAAGACAATCTAGTTTGTGAGATAATAATTTTGGTTAATGGATGTGTTCATAGTCATTGTATGATTAGAATCCCTTAAAATAACTAAGATCCTTTAGTTTCCATAGGAAAGACTCTAGGACTCTTACTAGTGGTGAGGTTAGGCTTTGCTACCACTATAAAGGCTATTAACTATTATCCTTCTTTTTTATTTTGCTAGCATCACCTCATGGTGCAAGGAGTTTAAAATTTAGTAACTTTCAATGTAAACATTCCCTTATCAACATTCAACATATTTTTAACATCAACTACTTGTTAGACTAAAGGATCTTCAATTTCTTTCGTCTTGTTCAACTTTGGACAATAATTTCACTCAAAATTTTCCTTTTAGGGTAAATATGCCTATTGTAGTGAAATATCACTACAACAATTATTCAAAGATAAAGTTCTAACACTCTTCCTATTGATCTTTAGTCATCATGAACATGCTCATGGTGAGTATTCTATTTTGGGAGTACTCACTCATGGATGCTAGGTTGATAGATATCAACATTGATCTCTCCTTTTTTTCTCTGTCTAATATACCCATAATATAATTTTTTTTCTAAAATTTGCGTCTTTCATTTTTATTAATATAAATTTGGTACTACCATTCTCATTTTCTTTCCTATATAATTTTTATTTTCAAGTAAAAATAACTATAAACAAAGGTAAAGGAAAAGTAGAAAATATAAGATAGAAAATCTATTGATGTGCACTTTTCTCATCAAATGATGATGATTCCTATTAAACAAAAGGTTCAATCATCAAATGTACCACATGTATTTTCTTCCAACATCTTCTACTATTTTGGAGAAAATAAAATAAAATACCTATTTTGTTAGCTTCCTAATATAGATCTTTCCATAAATTATATGTAATGAAACCTTTTTCCATTTCTTAGAAACTTGTTTAATTTTTATTAATTCCTAATAGCATACCTTCACACATTAATGTTGAAATATGTGGTGGTTAAGTTTTTATTGAGGCAATGAACTATCTTTTGTTGTGTTTTCCCTTTAAGCATATGTAAATCTTGAAAATTTTATTTTTGTAACTTTTTACTATTTTTTTCTTAAGGGTCAGTGTCATAGCCTTGACCTGTGGGAAACATGTATTTTGGTATGAATACCCATCCTCATATTTTGTTTTGTTATGTTTGAGTATTAATTTGATTATATTTGAGTGAAGATATTTTAGTGTCTACGAACACCATATCATATGTTGTGTTGATTATATGTTATGTATTTATTTTATTAAGTAATACTAGGTAATGTTTGATTTCATTCATTTCTAGAAAGTATTATGAAATCTGGCATGGTATTAGAGTAGGTGTGAATCATTAGTATTTGAATACTTATATTGATAATAAATTTCTCCTCTTGAGAACAATTTTGTAAGGGCTTATGGAGAATATTTCTATTTGAAGATAATGACATAATCTAAAGAATGGTTTTATATTAAAAACCCTAGTGGATATAGATCATAAGGATAACCCTGAAATCAACAAATTTGATCCCCCCACCCTGAAATATTAATCGACAAGTTCATTTTTTTGGCATTGGTACTCCATCTTGTTTTGTTAATTTTTCTAGCCAAATGAATGCCCTAGTTTCAAGATTGAGTTTTTGAAAATTTTCTTAAAAACTCATTCATCTTTGATGCATTTTTAAAAAAAATCCATTTTCGTTTCTCTTCTAGTTTTTATTATTAGTAGCAATATTTGTGAGAGGATAGACTACTTGGTCATTGTGAAAGAATAAAAGAAGAGGTTATTTTTTTTTTAATTAGTCCCTAGCACAAAAGACAATGTGGGAAGGCTTCTATGCTTAGCAAAGACATTCAAAACCATTGACAATATTGAAAAAATGGTATGGCAATGTTTTTGCTACATAGGCATGGGAGGAGAGATTTATTGGTTGCATTTAAAAAAATGGTTGTGTAGGAAAAATCATAACAAATATAGATGAGCCATCAACATATTTTTATTATTTTTAAATTTTAGAGGGTTCATATTTCAACACTTTTCACTATTTTACCTCTAGATATTCCAAATTTACATTTAAAAAATTTATGCTTTTTCCTCCAAAATTTACTTATAAATTTTAAAAGGAAATATTCTAGTGAATATTCCTATGATAAACCAAGAAAGGGTTTGATTGGATGCACCTTTATCATCCTAATGCAAGCCTATGTTAATGGCATCAAAAGGCATGACATATGAAGGTTTGGTTTGTTTTAGTCCCAACCATCTCATCTTACCCCTCGAAGCATGGGACTTGGGATGTGGCTAGTAGAATATGTGCTAACAATTTTTCCATGGGAGGTCATTCATTCAAACCCCCTCCTAAATTTTGATTAGCATACATCACACTTGAATACATTATGATGTTAGTAGTGATGACATAATAACCTTGAAAACTCTAGTTGATTATGTGGTCGATTATATGATACCCTTTAACTTCCAAAATGATGATGTGGAGGGTTTTGTGAATATCATGTGGCAGTTTGTATGAATATCATGTGATAACATTGTATGAATGTCATGAATATTGAGATAATATATGACAATCCATATATTCAATTGGTAGGTGCACACATCTTGTGATAACATGTGGTTGTCCATACATAGAGATGTATAAAATGTTAGAGCAAATCAAATAGCTATAAGTGGCACAATGTGCTTAACCAAAATATAAATGCATAATAAGCATCCTCTCAACCACTCAGGCTATAATTTATTGTAGAATCTCATTTTCTATTGGTTGGAGGGAATTATTTTGTTTTTAGGAGTAAAATTCTGGAGACAATAATTTTTGCATATAGAAGCCTTTTGAGCCTATTTGTTTTTCAAATTAGATATTTTTGAAGCTCTTTGTATTAGTAGTGTTGATTCAAGCCACAATTACATATATTCTTTTTTAATATATATAAAAAGTATAGATCACCATTTCCCCTTGTTGGGTGGTCCAAACTATGCTACTGTAAAGTAGAAAAAGATCAACACCAATAATAGCAATAAATCAAAACAAACCACAATGTGCACATGAAATGAATATCATATATTATTATTAAACTAGGGAGCCTTGATCTCCACTTTATACATCAATGTGCCCCAAATCAAGGGTTACAAAATATTGATTTGTTTTGATATAATAATTACAATAGAAGTGAAACCCTCTAGCTGGGTCAATCGATTGCGGTGTCTTCACATGTTCTTTGCTCCAAAAAAGGGTTGTGTGGGCTTGTGTATCCACTACGAGACCACTCTAAGTTGCAAAAGTTACCAATGGAAATATCTCCTAAATATGCATACAAACACACCACAAAAATGGATTAGTAATACATGTGAGGGCTCCATTATGTGAGGCCCTCTCTAAAAAGCTGATACTTTACTCACTAAAATGTAAATAAAATAAGTAAAACGTAACTTAAAAATAAATAATAACCTTGTCAATACCTAACTCACTTAATCTACACTTTTACTGGTTCGATCTGAGGTTGCACAAACACTTAGAAGCATCCGGGCTCGATGGACACAACACAGTATCTGGTGAATGTTTTGGTGCATTTGCAGGCTACTATGAATGCCCTACAATATTTTGAAAATGCCCTCCAAAATTTAAGGAACACCCTAAGGTATTTTTAGGCTGGATAAAATGCTCTATGGTGTTTAAATCTAATTTTTAGCAGCTCTAGTTGTTGAAGGGTGGATATGGCAACGATGAGGGTTTGTGTGAACATGAAGGGAAAATACAACAATAGAATGCTTTGACCTCTCAAGATTTTTTATTTTGATCCTCATTCATGACAAGTGAATGATATTTTATGTTATCTCTTGATTCATGTTAGGGTTTCAATAACATCAATGAGTGGTTGATATTAAAACATGATGAAGGGATAAGATTGTGATTTGATAGGTGACATAAATTGCATTGAATGAGCAACTAAGATTAGTACACGATGAGTGGTTGAGATTTATTAAAATATTTATATTTATATAAATAAAAATGTATATATATATAAATATATAAATAACTAATGATGGATGGCTATGATTTGATGGTAATGAGTGGATAATGAGTGGCTAAGATTTGGTGTCTACAAATGTTCCTTTTTGTATTGCATTGCATGAAACACAATGTAGTACAAAAATAAGAGACACCTAGTTTGGTGGAGTGGACTCTTTCCTTAGGTGCGCAATAAGATTCTAAAAAAAATTGTGGTTGTAGCTTACCCCCTCAATTGGCAAATGAGTGAAGAATGAATCTCACAAGCCAATTGAAAAAATGTGGCAGATGCAATGAATGTGAATGATGCCATGAATGTGAATGATGCCATGAATGTGTATGATGCAATGGATGTGATGGATTGATTGATTCTACTTTTTCCCTAACATAAAAGGGATTTTTTATTGGATTATGTTTCCTTTTCCCTGATAGGATAGGGATTATGACAGATTGAATGAATCTGATTTTTCCCTAATAAAATAGGTTTTCTGATTTGGATGATGCTATGTTTTCCCTGGTAGGATAGGGATTGTGATGGATTGAATGACTCTGCTTTTACCCCAACAAAATAGGTTTTTTCATTTGGATGATGCAAAGGATGTTGTAAATCAAAGTAAAATTGGTTACCCCAAGTTTGGAGTGATTATGTGCTATTGAAGAATATACCTTCTAGTGTCATTAAAATACAAAGTGATGAAGATGCAAAAGAAACCAATCATCCTCAAATCAAGTGACTACTACGACCAAATGTTTTAGTGACTAGTGTAATTCCTAAATGAAAATTTTAAAAGGAACTAATCACCCTAGTATTGGGTGACTGCTAGGATCAGATGTCCTAGTTACTAGTGCAATTATTGAATGTGAAATGATGAAGTCAAAAATTTTCTATATTTGTAATCCCACAAAGAGGGTATCAATGACAAAATTGAGCAAATTATTCTGAACACAATCTCATTCAAGGAATGAGAGATCAAAATGATTTTATTTTAGACCAAGAGGATGTTGGATATACTCATCCGACTAGATTTCATGGATAGTGAATCATTGCAGCCACCAAGTGAAATAGAGTAAATCACTAGATACGAGGTTCACTTGATATTGAAAGTGTGTTTGACAATGTTGAATGAAGATGAAAATACAGTGATGAGTGAATTTAGGATGAAGATATGAGTAATCATACTTATGGTGATACACTCATACTACCATATTGCATGGATAATCAATCACAGATGAAAATAGAGTAAATCACTAGATACAAGGTTCATTTGATAATGAAAGTGGATTTTACAGTGTTGAATGAAGATGTAAATGCATCTATGAGTGGGTTTGATAAGTTTGTAAAATTTTGAAATTGTTTCGGGATATTTTGAAGCAATTTGGGTTATTTGCATGAATTTTAATCACAATAAAGAATTAAATGCCCAAATAAATCCATGTTATCATAAAATGTGATGTAATGATGTGATGAATGCTTAGAATAGTGGATTTGATAGTTTTGTAAAATTTTGGATCATTTTGAGATGTTTTGAAGTATTTTAGGTGTTTTCATGATTTTTGGTTGCAATCAAAAATTAAATGCCCAAATCAATCCATGTTATCACAAAATGTGATGTAATGATGTGATGAGTGCTTGGAATAATGGATTTTGTAGTTGTGTGAAATTTAGGATCATTTGGGGATGTTTTGAAGCCTTTGAGGTGTTTTCGTAACTTTTGATCATAATAAAAAATTAAATGCCCAAATCAATCCATGTTAACACAAAATGTAATGTGATGATATAATGAATGCATGGATGAATTTTATGGTTATTTTATGGAGTTTTGATACGTTTTTGGGCCCTTTTGAAACCCTTTGCAACATTCTAAAGATAGACATCGACCTGTGTGCATGTTTTCATAGATGCGATGAGGCCTATACCAGTTTGTAGGTATAGGGAGGCATCTGAACATGCCTATAAAATACCTTGGGACATCTGGATATGCCAAATCAACTATAAAGGGGTTGCAAGGAAAAATTTTATTTTATTCTTACATTTGAGAGTTTGAGAAGTGGTTTTTGAGTAGAGGAGAGTGCAAGTGTTTCGTGATGGCGATGGAAAGATTGGATCTAATAGATGAAGTTGATGTATAGGTGCCAAACGTAAGCTTGTTTAGCCCTTCTTGTTCATTTGTGCAATTTTTTTCTTTTTGATGATTGAAATAGGACAATCAATGTTTTTTATTATGCAATGGATGAGATGCTAATATGTATTTGCTTGTGTGTTGTGCTACGGTTGAAAATTTTTGAGGCTCGCCATTTATTCTCACCTATCCTATTTTAGGTGAGAAAGGCACTAAAAAAGACCGATTGGGAGTGGTTGGAGTAGGTGGGGTTTGATGGATGCGCTTGGATTGAGGTAGTGAGGGTGGATGAGAGGTACCTCTCTGCCTTATCAAAGTGTTGGGATCCGGATAGGGGGACCTTCCAACCGTTGATATGGGAGATGATTGTGATGCTTGAGGATGCATACCACATCTTCTAAGGGGCTGCATGTTTAGGTTAGACATGATAGGGAATATGAGATGAGCCAAATATTTTGCAATGGGTGGAAGGATGTGAAGATTAATGATAAGGGAGTCACGTATTTTGAGATGTACATGCGAGTATTTGGAGGCACTACCAACCTATTTCATGTTCTTAATGGCTAATATGTTCGTGTCAAAAAAAATCAAATGTTGGTTCTCTTGGAACATGATTTGGTTGATGTTCGATATGATTGAAGAGCCTCGGGTGTATGCTTGGGCACCTACTTTTCTAGCTTTGATATACATGGATTTGTATGATGTGAATAGGCAAGGGTGAAAGGGATTGGGTTGCAGTGTGCTACTTCATATCTAGGATTAGGAGTTTTTTAGTGTAGCTCATCCTGTAGATCTACCATGTGAGTGGGATAGGAATCAACCCTATGCATTGATAATGTGGGAAAATGAGGAGATACAATCAAGTCATACTATTCACAATGACTAGGAGATACATTCAATTCTATAAATAGGGTTGACACTGAATCAAGTGTATTTGTGATCATGTTGAGATGCTAGGAGGACAACTGATGGAGAGTAATTATGGTCGGTTAGGTAGGCTATATGAGTGGTTATTAGTAGTGAGGTGGAGTTGATCTAGTTATCACAGGTGTTATGATAGTTTGAGATATGATAGGAGGTACCTAAGACTTGAGTGTTGTATAGGCATCAGGCTGATGAGTTGAGCATACTTTGTGCTGAGACATGGTGAGTGGATTATCAATATGATGAGGAGATGAACCTCCTAAATGTGGATTATGTTGGGACCACTACTGAGTATGATGATTGGTTTTATTCGTAGCCTCCATGGGAACTGATTTAGGTGGTTGATAAGGGTAGTGCTGATGATGGGAAGGAAAAAAATGAGGTATATGAGACTCATTGATGTTAGATACAACATCGATCCATTAGGAGAGATTCATATAAGGGCCACATCAGATCTATCTCTTGAGATTGGAGGTGATGGTGAGGGTGGGGGTGATATGGAGGAGGTTTTAGAGAGTCCTCTTGGTCAGAGTGAGGAGGAGTGGGTTGAGCTCTAGGTTGAGCGAGACAGCATGGTTGAGGAGCAATAATACCTCTGGTGGATGTTGGAAGAGTGAGATGTGAAGGTAGGGACTGATGATGTCAAGAATGCTTAGCTACGGATGGATATGGCAGTATGGACTATGACAGATAGAGGCAAGTATGTGATATCTAGGCTATGGGTAAAGCTGACATTGAGGGATGCTTGTCAGAGATAGCACATATCATAACTTTAATTCTAGGATGGCTAAATATAGGAGCTTGAGGATTGCCTTATATAGCATGGTATTAGACTGCTAATGTGGCCTTCCTCTTCCACATCTACCTCTATTATGCATAGTGACTCTCACTCTAGGGCTCCTTAGGTTTCTAATAATTCAGGATCATAGGGGTCTGCCTATGGGTTCTATCTAGGGGCCTCTAAGTTTTTATCATGACCGCCCTCCAACAGTTGCCAAAATCATGGAATTATTCATCATAATATTATTTCAAACTAAGCAAATAAGTCAATGTTTTTTTCTTTCTAACATTCAGACCAAATTGCTCCAAGAATTGGTCCACGAGTTGCTCAAAAGTGTAAACACTTTGATGCGATAGGCAGTTGTGCCAATCTAGGGTATCTCCCCCAAATGTTTAAGCAAAGGTGTGGAGTATAAGTGTATCATTGTTTATGATCCTAAAACATGCATTAATAAATCTGATTACATGCTCTCAAGGGTTCTCCTCCCCCTTAAATGTATCAAACTTCGATATCTAGAAATCTATCGGATATGGTGGTGATGGTACCAAAGCATGGATAGGGTGATTGATTAGTTGCCTCAAGGTGGGATTTTGGTACTGCAAACCTGCTATCTACATGGCAAGGCTAGCAATATGACTATGCAAAAATTGGATCCTTGGATCCTCTTGAGGGTTGAATACTTGATTGGGTTGATGCTACTGGAATTAGGGTGCATTATTTATGGAAGGTTGATGGTGTAGGATGTTAACATAAAATAAATTATGGTATGGTTGCTGATGATTTAGATTTTTATGGTGGTGGGGTGATGGGGGTATAATGGTATGCTAACCTAAAGAGCTAGTATACATTTGATGAATTGGATTAGTAGGTGTGATCATGGTTGGTAGATGCAAAAACTAAGATGAGTCTTGGGTGAAGAAGCTCTATGGATGAAATGTAGTGGGTTGGATTATATTGACCCCCTATGACTACTATTGCAGATCAAGATTAACGTTGTGATTAGCATTATCAATGAGAATTCGTTGCAACTTTAGGAATGCCCACTACATAGCAATCCCTAATGAATATGGTATGGCTGTGTAAGCGGTGGATGATTGGGTTGATTATATGGAAATCACATTACTAGATGTAGGTTGAAGGTAAGTGGAAAAAGGTATTACCATTGAACTAGGTAGGGTGTAGTGTAAGGGACCTATGGATGTAATGGATGGAATGGATGTGGGGATCTGCAAAGCAACATTGGCCTTTGCCTCATAGAAGGGGTTAACACCACTAATATTTTGACTTGGCCAAGTGAAGGGGTGCTGATGTGATGATGATGGATGATTGTTAGTTGTGGTTGCAGTGATTTGTTCAAAGGGTAGATTGGTGAAGATATGATTGGCTTGTTGCGATTGTGTGAAGGTGATCTCTTGATGAAATTACAGGATAGTGCAGGGTAGAATGGTAAGCAGAGGCAACGATGGAAAGGCCAAAATAGTTGTGTTCAAATATAGCCTAATAGTATCCAAGTATACATATGTGACTCAATTATATGATGGTGTATGTGGCTCACTCCTAGGTATCTCAAGGATGGTGTCATGAGTAGCCCTATGCATAATGTTTATGTCTAAAATAGGGGCACCACTAGAGGGCCCTTCATTCAGGTTTTAGGATACATTAAGGGCTACACTAATTTGCCCTACCATTGAAGAGTTAGGGGTCTGATAATATTGAGATGGATCCATGGGAGAAGACAAATGACTCTATAGTAAGGCTAAACTTCTTGCTTGATTTTAGGTTGTTACCATATGCTACATAAAATATGAACAAATGTGTGTCGATGTGGTGAAAATGCAAAGCAAACAAGAAAACAAGTTTTTTGCTCTAAGTTTTCATCGAGTTTGATTTTTTTTTATTTTGATATTTGTTTTCCTTTTTTTTATTTTTTTGAAGATTTTTTGATTTTTTTTGTTTTTATAAAAAGAAAAATCAATATGCAAATGTTTTTCCCTAGAATGAATGTATGAATTTCATCTAGATGCTCTCACACACAACCCGATGATGAAGTTCAAGTTGTGTAACCCACCAGGAGTTGGATATGAAACCCAAATTTGATGAGGGATCCTAGGTCCTACTGGTCCTCCCCCACTCCATCGTGGGTAGTGATACACCCTCTGAAGAGGAATGCATGCTATTTTCCATAGCTATGATGGTTCTTCAAGCTAGCCTTGGCCACGAACAAGGTAATAATATGTTGGGGTTGGTGATGAAGTCCAACCTTGTCCAACGTTCACGTGAGTGTGTGTAGCTTCATTATTTATTGTGAAAATTAAGCTACTATGTGATTATGTTTATTTCCTAAATGCAGAAAACAACAACATACAACAATAAATGTTCACCTAACTGATCTAATATGCAAATTCTTATTTTTATTTTGCTTTTTTTTATTAAATATGCATAGCTTAAGACTTAAATGTAAGCAATATCAAGCAAGGAAAAAATCCTATTCGGCCTACTAAAACTTTTGAAATAACAGAAAAAGCAAAGGAGAGTGTTGGATGTACACACCTATGATCCTTTTGCTTCTCCTTCCTAACTATGTAACCACCGAGTCCATAATTCTACAGTGCTCTAACCCCCGATCGTGCAATTTTACAACTATATAATCACTGATAGTTCATTTCCTCATGCACAGATTTATAACCACTGACTATGTGGTTCTGCAACTCTATAACTACCAACTGCATGTTTCCTTAGGTAAAAATCCATAATGACTAACTACATAGTTTCTTAGGTATAGATCCATAACCGTCGATTGCGTGGTTATGCAACTTGGTAACCACTCACTGTGTGGTTTCTCAGGTGTAGATCTAGGACAAAAAGGTATATGAAACTACTGATTTTAATCCTCGATCTTCACGAGATCGAGATCCAAAAACTTTTAAACATAGAATAATACAAATCATAAATAGAAAATAACAAGGTCAATCAAATAGAACCCTTAGGGGGTCCCACCATAATCATATTTTCTATGCAAATAAAACCAACACTGTAGAATGAAATAACGAGACAAGCAATTGCAAATAAGAGTGATATTTTGTATTGATATTTGAATGGAGCCTTGATATCCATTTTACAATGCTTTTCCCTGAATGTGCAAGGGCATGATTACAATATTGCTTGTTTCTTAGATTACAATGAGCAAGAAAAGGAGGAAAATGTCCTTTTTCACCAGATACAAGTGATGCTAGCATCTCTAGTCTTCTCTACTACAACCAATTGGTAAGTGGGCTTGTGTATCTTGAGATAGAACCACTCTAGCTTCAATAGCTTCTTCATATTCCTATTTACTTCACACAAAGAGATCAAACAAGGATTTTAGTAGCACCTATATATAATGATTGGAAATCAAAATGTGAGTAAAACCCTCAAATAAATATGCAAAAAACATAGAAAAGCATATTTAAATACCTTGCTAAGCAAAAATGAAAATAAATATCATGGATTTGATCTATACTTTATATTTTTATATCTATTTTGTGGAATCAAGGGGTGTGTGATTTCGGTTGGTTAACCACAGATACGGTGGTTGGGAAACTGCAGAGCGGGAGGTTGCGACTACATAACTGCGGATTGGGTGGTTGAGGCTAAAAGGTAGAATCTTCCAAAATATGCACTCTAGGATTCAAATATTAGATCTCCTTAGGGCACGTGCTATCTCCTAGCATGATTTTGACAACATGATGGTGTATATTCTTGATCTAAATTGTTTTATGGGGTGATGTTTATTTTATAGGTAATCTTAGGGTCTTGGAAGGAGTTAGAGTGAGTCACTCAAGGTGACTCACTTAACTAGGGGATGTGTCTAAATGGGTGAGTGCAAATGGAGTGTAATGTGGAGGATGAGTGAGTGCAATCGTGGTGAGGTGGCTTGATGAGTGAGTGCAACTAGGGTGATGTACCCAATGTATGAGTGCAATTGTGGTGAAGTGTCTTGATGAGTTATTGCAACTGGGGTGATGTACCCACTACATGAGTGCAACTGTGGTGAAGTGCCTAATGAGTGGGTGCAAGTGGAGTGGAATGTGGAGGAAATCCCATGTGAAGGGACAAGGTGTGTGAGATGTGGCATGATGATGGATAGTGATGACTAGCACACATTCCCCATGAGGAGACAAGGCATCCTAGGTGGATTTTCTAGATTTAATAAAATATAGAAAATATAATTGTGTGTAGGATTTTATATGCCTAAGTTTGGACTTAGGCATATATATTCTATATTACCAATTTGTGTGGTGGTATGCAAGTGGTGTTGTGTGAGTGCCTAGGTTTTGGTGTCTATAGTTTGCTACTCAAGGTCTAGCCATTGGCTTGTGTGGAGATGGGATGAGATTGGGATTTTTTATCTTGTATCCAACTACTTGGTTCTAGGTTTGAAAGGGAACAAAAATTTGTTTATTTCAATATCTCAAATGCCTATTTTTATTCAAAGAGATGGATAATTTGGTAATAAAGTCTTTCCCCAAAAAGTAGAGGTGTTTTTTTAAGGATAAATGTATTTTGGGAGCTAAGGGGTCTTCTTTTAAGCAAAGGGTTTTTCTAGTAACTATAAGGTTGGTTCATTTACTACCCTCTTTAACACAATTAATGAATTAGAATAATTAAATTCAGGTAATGGATAGTGATTCAATGGCTCAAAGTTTGTAATAGATAATTTGACTCTTCCTATTTACTGTTAACCTTTACACTTAAATACACTCTTCATTTAATCATACTCATAGGAGATCTAACTCTTCATATTTATCATAATAATAAATGTCATATATTTAATTAAAGATAAATATTTTCATGATTGCACATAACTCATAACCTATGCTTACTAACATGACACCTCACTTACATAATCACACTTATTAACATGACATCTCAGACTCACTTATATAACTCCACACTTGACATCTACTATATACTCAAGTACTAAACATGCTCTATACTAAACTATTTATATGATCCTTGCATTAATATTGCAAGGTACCAATTATGCAATACCTCTAAGAATTGTTTGATGATGGGTGAGTACATGCATAGTAATATAAAAGACTAAGAAAATCATAATTAAAATTTTTGGTGTATCATAAACATCAAGTTAAGGCACAATCATTTATACAAACACAAGCATAAAATGTAAGAGAACATTACAATCGCATCTAAGTTGCCAAATTTGATTTAAATTTTTTAGGATATTTACAAGAATCTAAGCATAAACCCAAAAATAAAGGCAAAAGAAACAAGAAAATAATATTATGAACTATTTATTATTGTCCAATATTGAAGTGGGGACCTTAAGTTTTGAAGAAGGAAACCAAAGCAAGCTATACACCAAAGTCATGGAAGAAGAAATGAATGCATTTGAAAAGAAAAATATTTGGTAATTGTGTAAACTTTCAAAGAATAAGGAGGTGATTAAAGTGTAGTAGATATTCAAGATCAATTAAAATAGTGATGGATCAATTGCAAGGAACAAAGCAAGACTAGTGGTAAAGGGGTATGCCAAACAAATTAGCATAGATTAAGATGAGACCTATGCATCTATTGCAAGGAAAGAAACAATAAAAGGTTATGTTTTCCTTAGAATGAGATGGACTACACATTAATTTGATGTAAATAGTGCATTTTTAAATGGAAATATTGAAGAAGAATTGTTTCTAAAACATCCATAATGATTTGAAGTGAAAGGTACATGTAAAAAGTATTATATAGACTTAGACAAGCACCAAGGAATGCTATTTAAGAATTGATACATATTTCTTGAAGTGTGCAATTGTAAGATAAATGAGCCTACATTGTACTACAAAAAAAACAATTAATGAAATTTTAAATTTTTGCTTGTATGTTGATGGTTTGATTTTCACAAGTTCATAAGAGTTAAGAGCGAGTTCAAGCAAGCCATGACATAATAACCAAGGAATGCTATTTAATAATTGATACATATTTTTTGAAGTGTGCAATTGTAAGATAAATGAGCCTATATTGTACTACAAAAAACAAATTAATGATATTTTGATTGTTTGCTTGTATGGTGATGGTTTGATTTTCATAAGTTCATCAAGAGTTAAGAGCGATTTCAAGAAATCCATGACACAATAATTTGAAATGGGCAATTTGGGTTTGATGCAATATTTTCTTGATATGAAGGTACAACACATACATTATGGGATCTTCATTTGCTAATCTAAATCTACATATGATATGTTAAAGAATTTTATCATGGAAAATTGTAAATATGATGCTACCCGACTTGCAAAACATAGAATATTTGATGAGAGGAAGTATAGAAATTTGATTTGCAACCTTATGTACTTCACAATAACAAGTCTAGATATTGCATATGCAGTCTTCTTAGTTTAAATATTCTTGAGTGAGCCATCAAAAGATCAAATGAGAGTAGTTAAGAGATTTTTTGAGGTATGTGAAAGGAACTATAGATTAATAAATCCATTACACTTTACCTAATAAGATTAATTTGGTTGGACCCAATGCTTTAGATTGGGGAGGCTAAATTGATGATAGGAAATCTACATTAAGAAATTCTTTTTCATTATAAAATGGATTAATAACTTAGAGTTTGAAGAATCAAGAACCACTTGCACTCTCAATAATATATGCAAAATGTATAGCAGTCACATAAACAAACATACAAGTAGTGTAGTTGAAGCAAATCTTGGAATATCTTGTTGAAAAGCAAGAAAGAAGAACTGATATTTTTTTGTGATAGTATGAGTGCAATTCAAATGATTAAAAATGTTGTTTTTCATAAAAACAAAACAATCTCATTTGAAGCATCATTTAATTAGAGGTTTAGATTTTTAAAAGTAAGCTGAATTGAAACACCATAGTTTAAAAGACTAATATGTAGACATTTTTACAAAGATAGTGGTAAAAACAATGTTGGATTTTGTAATCTAAATGTGAAAAAAGAAAAACTTTTAAAAAGCAAGAGAAAAAACAAAATAGAATAAAATCATAATTACAAGTAAAAATAAATAAAAAACAAAAAATTACTTTCATTCATACTTAAAGAGAATGTGAAAAACTAAAAAACTATAAGATAACAAATAAATCTTATTATATATAAAGAAAATATGCTATATTAAGCACTTGGGGGTGCAGCTCAACGGTTTGGGCTTTGGCTTTTCTTCGGGAGGTCCAAGGTTTAAACCGTGGCATGGGTGAGCGTGTGAGAGGGTGGGTGTGTCTCCTTGGTGGAATTGTTGTAACAGGTTGGGGGATTCGTGATCAAAACCCCCACTTCTTAATATTAAAATAATATATATAAAAAAATTAATAAAAGTTATATTAAATTTTTTTAATAAAAATTTATATTATATTTATTTTCTTCCTTCTATATTTTTATTTTAAATTAATACCATATCTCTTAAATGTTTTATATTTCTTATTTCTATATTTTTTTTTCTATTTATATTGTGCTACTTGTCTTGTTTTAAATGTTTTTTTCGGTTATCAAGGTAAATCTTTAGAGAAAGTGACACGCATAAAGAATTTGCTAGGTAAGTGTTAGGATTTGGTTAGAGTGGCATTGTCAAATAGTGTACAAGGACTAATTTTTAGTAAAAGACATGTCTGTCAATTCAATATTTGGTATAAATGCCAACTAGTAGCTGGCATGTTGAATTAAAAGAGACCTAAAATAGGTGTTGGGTGGTAGTGATATCCAACTCATATACATTATTGCTGCTTCCGAGTCAATTTAATACAGAAATAATTGGTTAGGGTTTTCCTTGTGTAAAGAGGCGGTCGCTTAAGAAGTAGAATCCTTTCATTTCCGTATGAGAATAATTTGATAAGGATAATTATTTACTACTTTCGTGAATGTGTCAAATCATTATAAAGTTGAATAGCACACCCGTGTCCTGTTCTTCGTTCCTTAACCTCCAGCCGGACATAGATGTCAAATATTACTTCTACAGCAATTCGAGTGCTGTAAAACTGCAGGAATTTCAATCTGGCACGCCGTTTTCAGCGAGACCAGCTATCTCATCCACGGACCACAACTAAAATTTGAAGCTTAAAATACATATAAATGAAAAGGGATTAGACTTGGATTGCGTTTCATTTATACACAAGTTTTAGGTGACCAGCTTTCTCATCCACGGACCACAACTAAAATTTGAAGCTTAAAATACATATAAATGAAAATGGATTAGATTTGGATTGCGTTTCATTTATACACAAGTTTTAGGTGTATGGTTATATTTTGTTTATATTTTTTGAAGTGGGTTTTGAAAGGGTTATTATTTTTTTTTATATTAATTTAGTTCCATTAAATAATATTGTGTTGATTATATTTGAAACTTGGTATAGGTTACATCAATAACTTGTCTCAACCTTACATCAAGGGCCCATTGACATTTATTATAATTAAAGTGTATGGTTATATTATCTTTTTATTATTGAAGTGTTTTAAGTAAAGAACATATTTTAAAAGGGTTATCTTATTTTAAGTGTAGTTTCTAAGAGATTAAAAAATGTTTTTTACCCAAAAAAAAAAAAAAAAAAGTTGGTTGGTAAGAATTGAATGCTTGTCAGTAGACTTCCTCAATTTTGTTTTGTTGATTTCATTTTTACTAAGGGGGTTATAACTATTTCACCCTTTACTAAAATTTAGGTCTTTTTGTTATATAGCATGTTAAATTCATACCATCTATTGTTTCAATTGATTAAGTGAGATTGAAATACAACAAGCCCCATAGCCACGTTTATAACACAACAACAAAAAATTATTTTATGCTCCCAAGGGCTAGGTGGATTGGTAAAGGTTTGACTGGCCAAGTACTTGCCAAGAACAGACCTAGGTTCAAACCTTGGGGTCATGATGCAAGCTTTAGCAAAGATAGTAGTATGTGTTGAATTCTTTGAGTACCTTCCAAACTGACAATGATGGTACAAACCTCGAGCGACTGGTGGTTTCCATCTCATGCCAGGTCAACAACAACGAGACGAATAGACTATTGGGAGTAGTCTCTTTGTTTTGAACCCTACACTTGCTAGTTACTAAAAATAGTGGCTATAACCAAGTCCCCAATATAACCAAAAGAAAAAAAAAACAATAAATTATTTTACCCTTTACTAAAATTTAGGTCTTTTTGTTATAGCAGGTTAAATTTATACATTTTTTCAATTGATTATATGAGATTGAAATACTAACAAGTCCCAATTCATGTCCTATTGATTTCATCTATATTGAGGGGGCATTTATAACACAACCGAATATATATATATATATATATATATATATATATATATATATATATATATATATATATATATATATATATATATATATATAAAATCCTTTGCTCTTTTTTAATTTATAAGGAAATTAGTAACACCAATGGATGATGCTTCTATAACCCTTGGTATACTAGATTAAATGAAGTCAACGAGACCTCAATATTTTAGGACATTTACCTAGGGCAACCAACTAGTAAACATTTGGTCTCTATCATTTAACCTATCCCTTTCTAGGTACACCATGGTTTGAACTTTAGACCTCCACAAAGAGAGGCCAAAGCCCTAACCATTGCATTTCTAGTAGGACTTAAATCCTCTAGGGCACTGAATCGGGGTAGCAAACCAATAAACACTTGGTTGCTACCATTCAACCTATCCCATTTTACCATTTAGCCTATCCCCTTCTACCATTTAGCATATCCCATTCTCGGTACATTATGGTTTGAACCTTGCACCTCTCTAAAGAGAGACCAAAGCCCTAACCATTACATTATCAATAAGACCTCAATCTTCTAGGGCAGCCAACCAACAAACACTCAATCACTATCACTTAACTTTTCTCCTTCTAGGTATGTCATGGTTTGAACCTTCCACCTTCCCAAAGAGAGGCCAAAGTCCTAACCAGTGCATTGTCCTTGTGGAAAAAATTTAGGAATTTTTGTTATAGTAGGTTAAATTCATACTATTTTTTTCAATTATATATATGGTATTGAGGCTCGAAATTGATTCTCACCTATCATGCCTCAAGTGAGAAAGGCACTACGAAATACCGATTAGGAGTGGCTGGCGTAAGTGGGATTGGATGGATGTTCTTGAATTGAGGTAGTGAGGGTGGATGAGGGGTACCTCTCTGCCTTATCAAAGTGATGGGATCTAGATAGGGGGACCTTCCAGCTCCTAATAGGGGAGATGATTATGATTTATGAGGATGTATACCACATCTTCTGAGTACATGTGAAGGGGCTACAGGTTTAGGTTAGAAATGATAGGGAATATGAGATGATCCCAATATTTTGTAATGGGTGGAAGGATGTGAATATTAATGATAAGGGAATCAAGTATTTCGAGATGTACATGCGGGGGTAGTTGGAGGTACTGTCAACCTATGTCATGTTTATGTTGGCTAATATGTTGATGTTGAAAAACACCAGATGTTGGTTCCCTTGGAACATGATTTGGTTGATGTTTGATATTATTGATGAGCCTCAGATGTATTCTTGGGCACCTACTTTGCTAGCTTTGGTATACATGGAGTTGTATGAGGTGAAGAGGTAAGGTTGAAAGGGAGTGGGTTGCAATGTGCTACTTCATATCTAGGATTGAGAGCATTTTAGTGTAGCTCATCTTGTATTCCTACCAATTTATTGGGATAGGAATCAACCCTATGCATTGAGATGGTGGGCAACTGAAGAGATACAATCGAGTCATCCTATTCATAGTGACTAGGAGATACAGTTGAGTCTATAAATAGGGTTGAAATTGAATCAGGTGTATTGGTGATCATGTTGAGATGCTAGGTGGCCCACTGATGGAGATCAATTATGATGGGTTAGGCAGGCTAGATGGATGGTTGGTAGGCATGGTAGCGAGGTGTATTTGATCTAGTTCTCATGGATGTTATGATAGTTTGAGATAGGATAGGAGGTACCTGAGACTCGAGTGTCATATAGGCATCAAGCTGATGAGCTGAGCATACCTTATGTTGAGGCATGGTGAGTGGATTATGAGGATGATGAGGAGATGGACCTCCTAAATGTGGATGATGTTGGGACCACTATTGAGTATGATGCTTGGTTTTCTTCTTAGCCTCCATGGAAACCAATTCACGTGGTGTATAAGGGTAGTGGTGATGATGGTGAGGAAAAAAATGAGGTAGATGAGACTCCTCGATGTTAGAGACAACATCAATCCATTAGTATAGGGAGATAGGTAATGACCACATTAGATATACCTCTTGAGATTGGAGGAGATGGTGAAGGTGGGGTGGTATGGAGGAGGTTTTAGAGATACCTCCTAGTCAGAGTGAGGAGAAGTGGACTAAGCTCTAGGTTGAGCGAGACAACATGGTTGAGGAGCGAGAATAGCTCTATCGAATGCTGGTAGAGTGAGATGTGAAGGTAGAAAGTCAATATGTTGAGAATGCTTGGATACGTATGGAGATGGTGGTATGGACTATGACAGGTGGAGGCAAGGATGCGATAGCTAGGCTACGAGCAGAGCTAGCATTGAGGGATGTTTTTCAGAGATAGCACATGTCACAACTTTAATTCTAGGATGGCTACATTTATGAGCTTTAGGATTACCTTATGTAGCATGGCATTAGACTACTAATGCGACATTCCTCCTCCACATCTACCTCTATTAGGCATAGTGAATCTAGGCATAGTGACTCTTACTCTAGGGCTCCTTGAGTTTCTAATAATTCATGATCACAGGGATCTAACTATGTGTGCTATCTAGGGCCCTCTCATTTTTGTATATGAGTATTAGTGCTCCACTATAGACAACCTTCGAGCATACTTTATACATGGAATATGTATACACACATGGATTTTTCTTTTGTGTATTATTTTGTGTGAATGTATGTGTGAATGATGTGATGGATGACAATGTAATGGCAATGTGTATGTGTTATGATAATAATGTAATTGAACTGATGCTCTAATAATCATGTGTAGTAGTTTAGATTTTGCTTGATCATTTTTATCTTTGTTTTTTAATCAGGGATACCAACATCTAAGGATGGGATATGAAGTCGAAGACTCATGTAACGATGTGATTATGGTATGAATGTTGTTTTTGACTTATGAGTGATTGATCTAGAATTTTTTTTCAGAGACTCAAACATACTAGTGATTTTGAAAAAAACTCATTAAGTTCTATCGAATTTTTTACCAATCAATTCAAGACCCCATTATGAAAAGGTCTAAAGAATTTGAATGGATTTTAATGCTTGTGATGGCACATGAGTTAAATTATCATGTTGTTGATATTTTTGACACTTATTGACATAAGTGCACAAATCACATTCCATTGTGGGCCAGTAGTAGCCCATGTGTAAGATACGCTTTACGATGGCCATTCCACTAAAGTGACCACCACAAGTACCATCCTGAGCTTTTGATATGGCTCTTTTTGCCTCCAGGCTTGAGACAAGGAAGGAGGATTCCATCATAACCACGTCTATACAACACATACCCCAAGAGAGTGAAATAGGCTACCTTTTATTTGAATGTTTGTTTGGCAGTTTGAGACAGATCTGATGGGAGTGTTCCAAACTTGAGGAAGTCTTTTACCTGAATAATCCAATGCTCGTATAGCTCTATGTGAATGAAGCAATTGTCCTTATTATATTTAGACTCAACTCAAGAAAATGTATATTTAAATATTATTGTGATGATTAGCAGCTAGACCTTTCCTACGAAATTATTTAGAATCATTGATATTAGAGAAGCCATCGCATTTGCAAATATTTTAAAAAATTGAGGTAAGCTACCAATATCATACCAATCAAATTTTACGAGCAATTTTATTGCTACTTCATGATAAAATTGTAATATTGATTCTTTGCATTGGTATGATCTGTTTACTTTATGACGACAAATTGGGAATCACCAAATATCTTGATATGCTTTATGCCCATAGCTATGGCTACTTGAAGTCTTAATATTAGGGCTTCATACTCTACATTATTGTTTGTGCATGGAAAATCAAGTTTAAATTATAATGGGATAGGTATCCCTTGTGGTGCATGAAATACAGCTCCTACACCTTGTCCTTTTTGCACTTGGAACCATCAAAGAATAGGGTGATAGCTGCATCTTCTTCAGAAATAATATCTTCTTCCTGTTTAGTGACAAAAAATATTGAATCATCTAGGATCTCAATAACCAAAGGTTGCTCATTAGTAAGTGAAGATTTAGGAAGTTGATCGGCTATTACCTAATATTTAGTGGATTTTTATAGATGAAATCAAGGTCAAATTCTATCAGAAGCATTATCCATTTTATAGTACAGGTATTTTTGTATGTGTGAGACATCATGTAATGTAGAGGATTTTATTTAGCTATGATATAAGTGGTGTGACTTAGCATATAATGTCTAAGTTTTTTAGTGGTAAAAACCACCGCTAGGCACAATTTTTCCACATAAGAATATTGGATTTCATAGCTTACGAATGTGTAACTAATATAATAAACTACTTGCTCATGATTATTTTTATTCTTTTGTGCAAGAATTGTCCCTAATGTAAAATCTGTTGTTAAAACATAAATATGAAGGGGGATCCTCGAGAGATGTGGAGTTAGGACTAGTAGAGATGCTAAGTACTGCTTGATATCATCAAAAGATTTTTAACATCCATCTATCCATAAAAAAATCACCCCCTTTTGTAACAGGTGATTGAATAGCTTGTATTTCTCTGAGAGCTACGCAATGAAACGATGGATCAATTAGATCTTTCCTTGTAAGCTATGCAAATCTTTCAATTTTTTTGGGTGAGTCATCTCCATAATGGAATTGACCTTGTTTGGGTCTACTTAAATACCTCACTTGGACATAATGAACCCTAGAATTTTTATTGATGTGAATCTAAATACATATATTTTGGGATTCAATTTGACCTTATGCTTGAGAAGTTGATCAAAATATTTTTTCAAGATCTCGATGTGCTCTTTTCATGTTTTAGATTTAGCCAATAGATCATCCACATAATAATCAATGATCTTATGCATGTAGTCATGGAAGATGTATGTCATGGAATGCTTATAAGTAGCACCTGCATTTTTAAGACCAAATGGCATCACCTTGTAATAGATTTTCCCTCAAGGTGTTGTGAATGCTATTTTTATAGAAATAGAGCCATTTTCCTAATATTGATAAGATAAATAAAGCATATATTATTGAGAATATAACATATACAATTGAGTAGAGGTATGATTCCCTTTATATATGAAGTTGTATTCCTTGGCCAATACTCTTTCTAGCTATGCAATGATCATCTTGCACATATACAACTTGCACATTGACACTTGTGCATTTATTACATTGCATGAAGTAACTAGATAACTTCCTCCTCAAGTAATCTAATATCCTAAGTATGTACCTGCAAAGGTACATTTACATGGCCTCAAATAATGTAATATAATCTATTTCTAACACCCCCCTATATTACATTATTTGGGTATGAAGTTTATTTAAATCACATAAATGATCTCTGAATGCTTTAAACTTGACTTTTCTAAGTGATTTTGTAAAAATGTCAGCTAACTAGTCTTCTATAGAAACAAACTTGAGGATGATTTACTTGTTTTAAAAATATTCTCTAATGAAATGACACTGAGATTCAATATATTTTTTCTTTCATGTATGATTGGATTCTTGGTCAGTTTTAATATTGCTTGATTGTCGTAGAATAACACAGTTGGAGTCCATTTAATTTCCATGTCAGATAGTATGTACTATAACCATAAAGCTTCGCAGGTTGTATCTCTTGATGCTCAATATTCTACTTCAGTTGATGATTGTGCTGCTATATATTTTTTTCTTGATGTGCCAAGATATGGGTCCTAATCCAAGATAGAAGACATAACCTGAAGTAGATTTCCTGTCATCAATAGATCCATCATAGTCTGATATTGAATAACCTTGTACACAAAACTCTTTTAACACCTTTTGTATAAGTTAATCCATAGTTTGTAGTCTTATTCATATATTGTAATATTATTTTTGTTGTTTTCCTATGAATTTATCTTAGTTCTTGCATGAACCATGAAATATAATTTACTGTGAATGTTATGTCTGGTCAACTGTTTTTCAAGCATAGAATACTTCTAATCAAATTTCGATACATTGTGGCTTGGACCAAAGGTGTTTTATCATTTTTGGATAGTTGAATTTCTTGTTCCATTGGTGTATATTTGGTTTTATAATTAGTCATTCTATATTTTTTAAGAACTTTTGCATATTTTTATTGAGTGATAACTATTTTATCCTCTTCTTGATGAATATCTAGACCAAGACAGTAGTTCAATTGTCATAGATATGACATTTCAAAAGCTTTTTCTATATCCTTTTTTATGTCACTTATTAAATTTTTTAAACTCCCAATAATCACTATGTCATCAACGTATACTATGATAATCGAGATATCATTTCTAATTTTTTTGGTATATAGGTTGGGATATGATGGACTCCTTTTGAAGTCATGCTATAATAGATGATTATTGATATTTATATTCCATGCTTTGGGAGCTTGTTTTAGATCATATAGAGATTTATTCAATTTGCATACCTTATTTTATTTCCCTTGAACAATGAAGCCTTCAGGTTGTGTCATATAAACTTCCTCTTCTAAATCACCATTAAGTAATACACTTTTTATATCCATCCAATGAAGTTTCCATCCTTGATATAATGCTAGTACATAGACTATTCGAATAGTAGTGATTTGAGTTGTTGATGTAAATGTTTCTTCATAGTCAATTACCTATGTCTGAGTATACCCTTTTGATACTGGTCAAGCTTTGTATTTTCCAAGTATTCCATCTGCTTTATATTTGATTTTGTAAACCCTAAAGAACACAAGCTTATACTAAGAGGGGGGTGAATAATATAAGATTAACTTTTACTTTTCTTTACCAAACAATATTATCCAATATTATCAATGGCAATATCAATAACAGTAATCAAGCAATGCATAAATCATCACACATAAGAGAGACACAAATTTAATGTGGTTCACCCAATGTGGGCTACTCCATGGAGAAAATATTTGTTCTAAATTTTCTCAAAAAATCTCTTGGGAATCAATTCCTTATTAAAATGCTTATGGACCTCTATCTAAAGGAGACACCAATCCCCTATGCTCTAATTTTTGGATTTATCTCCATAGGAGAACTCTATCCCCTTTGATCTGGTTTATGGATCTCTCTCCATAGGAGAACTCTATCCCCTAGATCTAGTTTGTATAACATGATCCAATATAACTCTATCTTCTCAACTGGTTCATGGATCTCTCTCCACATAATAACTATATCTCCCTAGCTGGTTCACGGATCTTACTCCATAGGAGAACTCTTTCCCCTTGCTCTAGCTCATGGATATCTATCTATAGGAAAACTCTATCCCCTCTACTCCGACTGGTAAACTTCTAGAAGACTTTTGCCCCCACTACTCTGGCTTGTGGATCTCTCTCCATAGGAGACCTCTGTCCCTATTGAACCATTTTATGGACCTCTATCCACTAGATACCTTTGTCCTCTCTACTTTGTCACCTCAAAATATTGCTCTCAACTTTATCTCAAATTTGTGCCAAACTCTATCCCAATTCTATCATAAATATTCTCTAACTCTGCTCACAAATTTACACTAATTTTGTTTCTTAAATCTACCCCAAGCCTTAACACAAAGCTTGAAAAAATCAACAATCAAACCTGCTCTCAATTTTATTTCAAATCTACCCCAAGACTTAACACAAAGCTTGAACAAATCAACAATAAAACCTACTCATAATTTTTTTTCAAGTCTTCACAAGACTTGCTTATATCTACCTTCAAGCCTTCTCAAAATACTTGATCAAATTTACCTTCAATGCTTCTCATAAAACCTACTCAAATAAATCCAAATATTGTATATAAAATACAACTTTAAATTCTTTCAAAAATATTTCTTCACACAGACAAATTCTACTTAGAATTCATTTAACCTCTAGAACATATAGAGAATGATATGCTTTATCAAAAACTCAATATGTTTCACACTCAAAAATATTGTACCTAGTTAACCAATCTCTATCTCTTTCCAAATCCCTTTCAAATCAAATCAAACAATGTATAACTTGTTTCACAAAACTGATCTATATTTCTTGCAAATTTTATTTCAAAGATAAATCACATTAATGCACAATTTCCCTTCACAGATTGATCTCAACCAATTCCACAATTACAATCAATATCTCTCAAACCAATATTTAAAATATTTTACAAAGATGCACTAACTTGTCTTCAACCCTAGCACAAGTATTTCACAATCTCTAGCACAAATATCTTAACCTCTTTCAATAATAGAATCACACATTATTCTCAAATTCTATCCCAGATGTTTCCAAAACATTCAAAAATGAAGCACAAATCCTAACTCAAATATTTCCAACAATGCTTATCACACAA
The DNA here is from genome assembly GCA_028583015.1 of Wollemia nobilis. Taxonomy (NCBI): domain Eukaryota; kingdom Viridiplantae; phylum Streptophyta; class Pinopsida; order Araucariales; family Araucariaceae; genus Wollemia; species Wollemia nobilis. Next base: position 51,242 of record JAQPPZ010009104.1, read on the forward strand.
TCCTTTTCACTCCATCTTATGTTCCAAAACATTAATTTCAACAAACACTTTAAACAAGGAGTGATGTGCCCATACCTTTTAATTGTTTCTTATGGAGATATATCTTCAAAACCTATCTCACAATTAACTAATTTTTCTAATGCCACTTCAAGGGTTAGAATTCAAGATACACTCTCAAAATATCCACATGAATTTTCACCTTAAAAAAGATATGCTCAATGAAATATGAAATTGATATTCACTCACTCTTCCTTTGTCCTAAAAAATGAAGCATTAAAATGCAACAAAACCTTTCATATCTTCCTTTCACAATGCAAGAAATACAATAAAATTATCAAGCCACTTTTACACCTTATTACTCCTAATATTTGCAAAATAATGTTCAATCCAACAAAGCCACAATTTACACATATAAATTTTTCATTTACACCTTATACCTCCTTCTTGATACAAATGAATTAAATCACTTAAAATTTCCAAAAATACCATTAAAGCATCACTTTATCTCATACCTTATAGCATTAACAAGAACTCCACTTCATATTTTTATTTAGAAATTAAACCATAACTTTTCAACCCTTTTAATTTTTTAAATTTTAAAGCAAAAATTATTTCTCCTTATGTCTCTCTAAAATGCGCATGGCACATACCTTTGAATTGGGCACAAAATAATTTTACAAAAATTATTCCCTTGCTATTTCCTACCACCATGATTCAAACTTACGCTGCCTGTTGGCCAGCGCCTTAGCCACTGGCTAGTCCACCACATGGGCTAGCCACCCACACAACATCAAAAGGTGCTCACTATTCTTTATACCCAAATTACACTGCAAATCAAGAGGTTTTCCAAATAAAAATTTATCACCTTGCTACCATCACATCTCGAACTCAAGACCTATATTTTTTCATGCCCTAGTGTTGTGGGTTCTACCGTTTGGGCTACCTGCTCGGTTGGAACAAAAGCTTGGTCTCCTTCTCCTTATTACGTGCTCTACCTTGATATGCAAAAAAAATCTTGTTGTCTTATCCTTCTCCATATCAAATTGAATGAACTTAAATGCATCTTTTTATTTCATTAATTTCTCCACCTTGTCTTAGCATTAAATATAATAAATTTGACATGGTCCTTGACGTCGACACATTTGATTTTCAAACAAAATTTTAGCACTCATTTTAATTTTTTTAATTATTATAATTATTTAATCCTCAAAGATTTAAATATTATAATATTTCCTTTGGACCTTTTCTTAGGATAAAAACTTTGCCACCATAACTCATTTTTATTTTTCTTTTGCAAATGCCACCATGGTAAAACCATTTAACCTTTATTTTCCTTGACATAAATGATAACCAATGTCATTAACTTATGACATTAATTCTTTGACATAAATGACAACAATATATTCAAAATTTCCAACAATATCCCCCTTTTTCATTGATGGCAACCCTTTTCTAAAAATTCCTTTTTCCAAACCACTTGATTCCAAATCTACTCCCTTGAGAAACTACTCCCCCTAACTGAATGCTCTCCCCCTTACTCAAATCTCTCCCTCTTTGAAAACAATGGAAAAGGGACTCATTTAGGGCTAAATATAAGAATCTTATCTCATACCCCTACCCACCCCCTCTCCTTGAGGTGATTAATTTTTGGGTGGGAGTATCTCTACTCCTAGCATATAATGCTCTTTGCCTAGCTTCCTTTTTAGCATACCCATGTGATCCTTTTGAGTGTCCATGTTCTTGCTTATCTTTTGAAGTTCTGGAAACTCTGTTCTACACCACTTAGCCTTATACCCAAGATTATTGCACTTGTAACACTTTATGTTGTAGTTTTTGGAATTTGCAAATGTCTTGAAGTTCCTCTTGGTGAAGCCATAATTATTTCTATCATGAACCCTGTAGTGGATTGCTTTATGACCAAATCAATTACAAGAGTAGCAATACCCTTGGAAGGAATATCCATATTTGAAATAGTTGAAATTCCTTTTAGTGATTCCATACTCTTTCTTTCCATGAGTCCTGCAATGCATAGCCTTGTGACCAAACCGATTACATGAAAAACAACATACTTTGAAGAAATATTATCTTGAACCCTCTGGTCTCTTAGTCCTTTCTTTGCCTTCTCTATTATGATCCCTATTTATTGTGTGTGTATTGTTTCCTTTCTTAGTGAAGCTTATATTCTTCAACCTATCCTCATAAATATCAATTTCTTCTTCACTCTCTTCCTCTTATTTTGAGCATGATCTTGACCCTTCTTGTTTCCCTTGTCCTTCTTCAAAACCAAATCTTGTTTTGATAGATGAATATCTTTGTGCATTGATAATCTTATCCAAATTTTTTGAACTTTTCCCAAACCTGTGTAGCTTGTCCTTAGAATATTTCACTTCCATCCTTAGTGAAACTACCTCATGTTCTAATATTTTGCATTCTAACTCTATTGCCTCTATTTTTTCACTCATGACCTCTTTAATTTTCCTTGCCTTAGCTTTTGAGTTTTTCAGGTCTTGTAGAAGCTTTTATTTTTCTTCCTAAAATTCTTGAACTTGAGTCTTTAGTCTTGAATTCTACTTTTTAACCTTTTTCAATTCTCTGAGGGCAACAATAATTTCTACTTCTAGATCTGTTGTGCCTTCTTATTCATTTTCTAAATATTTCTCTACTTCTTGGTCTCTAAGAGCATCTTTATACTCTTCAACCTTATATTCAATGGGAGCATTTTCTTCCTCTTCTATTTCCAAAAATAGAATCTCTTCTTCTTCACTATTTGAGGGTCTTTCATAACTTTCACTTGAATTCTTGCTTCCCTTTTTAACATATAAACTCTTATTGTGCCTTTGAAAGAGCTTATTTTTATGCTTGCCTTGACCATACCTATTTTTCTTTTCATACCTATATTTTCCTCCTTCATTTTTCTTATGATCCTATTTCTCTTCACTGCTACTGCTTGTAGCTTCTGTACAATTAGATGCATAGTGACCAAAATTACCATAGTTAAAACATTTCACTATTTTCATACCTTTGTGCTTTCTTGATTCCTTCTTGTTTCTTCTACCATAGTTAGCTTCTTCATTACTGCTTGACTCACCACTTGATTCTGGTTTCTTATCTTTTGTCTTATTTTATGCTTTAAAATTTACCTCTTTCTTAGAGTTGGAATCCTTTACTATTATCATCTCATAAGTTGTGAGAATTCCATGTAACTCATCCATAGTCAATTTTTCAATATCTCTCATATCTTCTATAGCTGAAACCTTTCGATCATACCTCATAGGAAGTGACCTTAATACCTTATGAGAAACAATCTAGTATTCAATTTCAAATCCAAGTCCACAGATGGTATTAACAAATTCATCCACATGAATCAAGTATGTAGGAATATCTTCCTCAGCTTCCATATTCAAATTTTTAAAAAATTTCTTGTGGTTTTGTAGTTTTGCCATCTTGAACTTTTTATCTCCCTCATATGTTTACTTCAATTTTCCCATATCTCTTTTGTTTATTTGCAGTGCATAACTTTCACAAATTCTTATTCATGTAATCCACTTAAGATTCTATTCATAGCCTTGGCATTATTCAAATATAACATATTACTATCTTTATCTATGGGAGGAGTAGCTGTAGGTGTGAATCCATCCTCAATGGATTGCCATGTCTCATATCCTTTTGCCATCGAGTAAGTTTTCATTATTATGTTCTATAAATAATAATTGTTCCCATAAAAAAATGGTACCTTATTTGATGAAGATCCATTCTGAGATGCCATATGTGTTCTTGTACTTTATTCCTTCAAGATGTTAGAATTTTCCAAAGGAACCCGCTTTGACACCAATTTAAGAACACAAGCTTCTATTAAGAAGGGGTTGAATAGTATAAGATCAACTTTTACTTTTCTTTCCCAAACAATATTATCAATAAAAATATCAATAGCAATAATCAAAGCAATGCACAAATCATCACACACAAGAGAGACACAAATTTAATGTGGTTCACCCATTTTGGACTATTCCACGAAGAAAATATTTCTTCTAAATTTTTTCAAAAAATCTCTTGGGAATCAATTCTCTATTATAATGTTTATGGACCTCAATCCAAATGAGAAACCAATCCCCTGTGCTTTAATTTGTGGATCTCTCTCCATAGGAGAACTCTATCCCCTTTTCTCTGATTTTGTGGAGATGTGCTTTAATTTGTGGATCTCTCTCCATAGGAGAACTCTATCCCATTTTCTCTGATTTATGGATCTCTCTCCACAGGATAACTCTATCCCCTAGCTCTGGTTTTTGGAACTTGATCTAGGATAACTCTATCTCCTTAACTAGTTCATGGATCTCTATCTATATAACTCTACCTCCCCAGCTAGTTCATGGATCTTACTCCATAGGAGAACTCTTTTTCCTTTCTTTGGCTTTTGGATCTCTATCCACAAGAGAATTCTATCCCCTCTGCTCTGTTTGGTAAACTTCTAGAAGAATTCTACCCCTACTAATCTGGCGTGTGTATCTCTTTCCACAGGAGACCTCTATCCCCACTACACTAGTTTATGGACCTTTATTTATTGGATATATCTATCCTCTCTACTCTATCACCTCCAAATCCTGCTCTTAACTCTATCTCAAATATGCATCAAACTCTATCCCAAGTCTAGCATAAATTTGCTCACAAATATGCACTAAATTTATCTCAAATCTGCCCCAATCCTTAACAAAAAGCTTAAACAAATCAAAAATTAAACCTGCTCTCAATTCTATTTCAAATCTTTCCCAAGCCTTAACACAAAGGTTGAACAAATCATAAATCAAACCTACTCTCAATTTTATTTCAAGTCTTCACAAGACTTGCTAAAATTTGACTTCAAGCCTTCTCAAAAGACTTAATAAAATTTGTCTTCAATGTTGCTCACAAAACCTACTCATATAACTCCAAATATTGCATACAAAACACAAGTTAAAATTATTTCAAAAAGCTTTCTTCACACAGATAAATTATACTTAGAATTTGTTTAACCTTTGGAACATATAGATAATGATATGCTTTATCAAAAACTCAATATGTTTATGTTGGTCAATAATCTGCCTTAGGTATGAAATGTTTCATTCATACACCCTAGATCCGGCCAACATTGCAAGGTCAAGAGGAAGATATGCATCCTGTGCCAATCTCCATATATGGTCTAGTTCCCTTACTATTCTAAATTGGGGCTTGATATTAAGGAACATGAATGAAATGGAAATGATTGAAAGAGATGGTAAATATGACCTCATGCCAAGTAGAATAGGGGAGATGTACAAGTAGCATGATAACTTAATTGCACATTGAATCAATAGCACTCAACATAGAAAACTAACAAAAATTAAAACCATGCACCTAACATGTGTAATCTCTAGAATTATTCTAGCATTCACCCTCTATTGGGTGTCAAATATAGATATAGAATTATAACCCATAGATAAAGTATAGAAATTAATAGAAATATAAGATAGAAGATATACACATAAGAAGAAACCCATAATTAGAGACAAACATTGTTTGTATTGATAGCAGAATTCAAGTTACAGCAAGCCTCTAGAAAAATTTCCATCATATTACATTGAAATTATTGGATTTTATAGAGAATTCTATCACTTGAAACATTTAATGCACACCCACAAAATATTGTGATTTCAGTGAGGATAGAATTTGTAAAATAAGCACTCATCAAATAGTAATGAGGCATGACCTAAAACTGATGACTCGCTAAAGTGCAATTGCACCCCTGCAATGCACTGATAGATTTAGTTGGTGGTACCATTTCCTCACTTGCCATAACTACCTTAATGCAAGATAGGATTTTGAATTTAGGGAACATCAAGTCTGGAAGTTTCTTAGACCGATTATGTTTGAATGGATAAGGATGTGCCTTGTGTCACTGAGAAGTGCCTTTGAGGAACTTTAGCTGAGTTAAGAGGACTAGATAGAAACAAAAATATAATGGATGCAAGCCCCACCTATATTTTTCTAATGCAGTCTCTAAAAAGTGCTTGCGCTCCAAAACTGTAGCAAAACTAGTTATCATCTAGAGAGCAGCACGAAATTGAAAATTCAAGGGTGATCACACTTCCACTTGGGACGAATTTACTTTACACTTGAAAATTTTAGCCAAATGCCTTACTGCACTGGAAGGGGCGCTAGAGTTGACATTTCAAAGGTGCTTACGCTTGAAAAGACTCCAAAAATGTCTTGCACTTGAAAAAAATAGTGAAACTACCTTAGAGCCTCAAGAGTAGTGTTGGCATTTGAAAAATCAGAGGGCATTGCATGGCTAACTACTCCAAAATTGCCTTACACTTGAAAGTTTGGGTGAAATACCTTGGGGCCATACTTAGATTTTTTCCTTGAACTTGTTGTTGTGCTTCGAAAATTCAAAGGACATTGCGCTCAGTAATGACTTTGAAAAGGCTTTATGCTAGAAAGGTGGAGAGAAATGACTTGGAGCATTGGGAGCAGTGCTAGAGTTTGAAAATTCAAAGGTCATTGCACCCTCACCTACTCTGTATTGGCTTTACACTAAAAAAATTGGAGCGAAATGATTGTTTCAACACTTAGCATTTTTTCTATCCAAATGGATAGAACCTCTGAAAAGTCAAAGGTTGTTTCTATCCTCCTTGGCCCGAAATGGGATTGCACTTGCAAATGTAAGCGAAGAGACTTTAGGCCCCACTGCACTAGGAGTTACACCTTGGTTTAAAAGTCAAATGTATAAGTGCTCCTCCTTGACACAAAATTTCCTTGTATTCTCTAGATAGGGCAAAAAGGCATTGTGCTCCTTTAACAGGGTGAAAACACCTTACTGCACTTAGCATTTTCCTTGTAAAATTGCAATTACGCTCAGTCAAGGCTGAAATTCAGCTCGTGCTCTCATTCAGGGGTAAAAGAGCATTGTGCTCTTATGATTTCTTTCTCAGAGTTGGCCTTTGCTACTACCTAGCCCGAAATGGTCCTGCACTCTACTTCTGCCCCAAAATAAACTTGCACCTGGAGACATGGCATGAAACTACCTTCACTATACAAAAGACAAATACCCTGCATGATGGATGCACATAAAAACTACACCAGGCCTTGGGGATAGCCAACAAATTTTGATAGAAAAATTAGGAAAGCAAGAATACATTCTATACAAAGAAGAAAGCTTTAGGGAAGGAGAAATTATAGAACAACAAAAATTATATAGAGGAATTCAATGTGGTAGGAAATTCCAACATCTCTGGTGGCTCACGAGGGAATTGGGCTTGCCTCAATGTTGAAATCCTAGGCCTTATCTATTTGGCTCAGAGTCATTATCATTTTCCTCTTATGAGTGCTCACTACTAGCAATAGACTTTTCCTCCAACCTCTCTATTTTTTCTTCTTGTTCTTTGTTTTGGGTATCACAGCCCTCTTCTCCTCGGCCTCCTTCCTCCTCCTGGTCCTCATGATGATGGAGAGGCTTCGTTTATATGGGATGCTCACAGATTGATTCATATGTGGCTTCGACCAGGGCCCAAGCTTCTTGGAATGAAGCACGGTCTTGGAGCTCTTTAACTAAGTATTCTAAAGTTTTGAGTTGGTCAACATTAGAGAAGTTAACCATCTAGATTAGGTCCACCAAATAGAACTTGATCCATGCAAATTTTTCCATCAACTGGATTACTTGAGATTTTGTAATGGGCTCACTTCAATCATTGATATATGAAGTATCATCCTCAAAGGCATCCCACACTAGGCTAAGATATTCCTTTGTCAAAATAGTCTCATCCACGCTAGTGAAGCTAGGGAAACCAAACTATGCGAGAGCATAAAAATACATAAGGGAGATGCACCTTTCCTGTTCAAACGCATCTAATAGCTTTCTTGCTTCTTGGGCTCTTTTCTATTTTGTGAAGTAGGCCCTCAATGTCATATTTGCAGTTGCCCATGACCGAGCAAGCATGCACATAGGAGCAAGCTGAAATTCTATTTTTTCTAGGGATTTTTCCTTCATTGCCAGCTCCAAACATTGCTCAATGTACCTCTTAGTATCATCCATGATAGACCTGCTGTTAGAAACCTTCTACTTGGCCTCCCAAACAAATGTGAGGACTGCTATCGCCTTGCACACCCTTGATCTAAATTTTATTAGGAAGTGATGGTGAATCTCTTTAATGCGGTATTTTGTGAAGACCTATGTCTATACTATTCTTTCTACGAACTGGGCCTGCAACTCCTGGACCTAAGCATTCGAAGCCTACAACTAGATTTCTATCTCTGTATGCACTTTGAGGCACTTCTCATATTCTTTTTTGTAATTCTCCACCTTCTACTCCAGGTTGGACACACATTGTTGCAACTGCTTGGGTTTAGCCTAAGCCTCTTCTAGTTGCTTGTGTCCACCAAGGTCTCCTCACACTCTATGTTTTTATACTCAGCCTCATAGAAGTGAGTATTATAATGATCATTGTAAAAATAGATGGTGCCCATTTCAACCTCAATGTTCTCCATATTGTTGGATACACTGATTTTTTTCATATCTTCAGTTGTATACCAAAAATGAGTAGTCCACTGGTGTCATTTCCTCCAAGGGATTTTGGACCTTGGGCACCTTCTCCATTCTATATATTTGCATATTCTCTAGATCAAATATGGTCTTTATTTTTGTCGATGCTAGAGCCTATGCTTTTCTTATTTTTTGACCCTTGAGCTAGCATGATGAACTCTACTATGCCAAGTGTATACTCTTCGTAATCGAATACTCTTGAATGACATCCAGCTCCATATCCATTGGTTCCTCTACACCAAAGAGCAACATGAAAGGGAACAAATCTTGATGTGGATCAAATTCAATATAGGACTCAAGGATAGTCGAGGAAGTTATTGTGGTGACCTTGGGAGGTGCTAGGGTTTGCACAATGGTGACTAAGGTACTAGGGGTCGAGGCTAGGACATCAAGAGGTATTGTTGCTGCTACTAAGGAGATACATAAAGGTGATAATAGGCTAGGATTGACTGCAAAAGTAGATGCAAAAACTAGGTAGACAAAATACTGATGGGTAGGAGTGAAATATATAGGAAATGTGAATACATTGGAAACAGATGCAAAAGCATCAAACATCTAAGATATTGGAGGTAATGATTAAGGGGGAAATGACTAGGATGTCGAGTGAGGAGCGACTGAGATGGGGACGCTAAATGTAACTTGAGTGGAAACTGGGCTTTTGGTGTTGAAAAGGAAAGTTATCAGAGGAACAAAAGAGAGAGTGGGAAAGAGAGAGAATTCACCTACAGGCTCAGACAATGCTAGAGATGAAGTTGCAAACTGCTATGTGATTGCTCTTATTCCTTCGTATTTATTTGATGCTTCTATTTCTAGATCAATGAGCTCTATCTCCTATTGCACCTATTGCACCAACACAAGAACTTTTGTAGCGCTTCCTCCCATAGTTGTTGATGTTGTAGGAAGGTTTGTACCAAAGGGATGGGTTGTACCAGTTCGAGGCTTCTTTGCAACATTGGTGGGCAAAAGTGCTACAACTACACTCCTCTTTTTTGAGTGACCTCTTCTTATGGGAGCAACTTATTGTACTTCCTTTTGACAAGTGGGTCTTGCTCAATGTGATTATTATGTACTTATGTTGTGCCTTCCACCCTACTAGGGATTTTTGTACTCCTAATAATTATGTCAACAAACATGATAGATTGATAAGTGTTGTAATTTGCATCGTATTCCTATGAGAAGTTCTCATCTATCACAATACCTAGATCAGACATCTCTTTTTGGTTGTGGACCCTCATGATCCACTAGTTGGTGATTTTTTTATATGACCAATTGGTCCGTTTGTCCTTCATCACTTTGAAAACCTCATCATCGGGGTCATGCATTGGATTTGATGAGGGGTCATACTCTACTTCTATTACATAGAATTCATGCCATGGGAGAAATTACATCATCCTCTCCATGTGCTACTCCAAATTGAGCCTTGAAGGATTATTACGTTGGGCCACAATATCTGGGTGCCAAAAACTATAAAAATTCTTTGCCCCAATATTTATCCTAAATATGTCCTGTTGATTGTACTTCTAGCACTGGGGAAGCTCAAGTAAGCAAAAATCATACAATATTGCTGCTAGAAAAGCATTTTTCCCGTTATATATGATCTTTATGCCATCAAGGTGGAAAGGACAAGGGTAGATGTGTGGCTTCCTCCTTCCATGTCCATACGTGTCATCAGAAAAGTCATACTATCAGGATACTTCGAGGTCAAACAAGTATTCCATCGTGTAGTATAGAAATAGGAAGTATTTTCTAGTAAACTCATGGATTATGACAATGAGACCTTGAGTGAGCTGGAAAACATCATCGAGGTCCCCTGCACTACTTCATCTCTCATTTATCTCAGCACTCACTCATAGGTTCTTAGATCGAGGAACATCAGATTTAAATTGTAATAGAACTCACATCTTGATAGACTTTGAGTCCACTAATAAATAGGGAGCGCCTTGACTTCTCCATTTGTGTGGGTTGTGTCGATGAAATCAAAGTGGCTATGCATGTGGTAGAAGAAATAACATGCAATAAAAGAGCAAGGCTAAAATTTCATGTCTCTCCCACTTTGTGCATCGATCAGCTAGAAGTGCATTTGTTGTGCCACCCAATCAAAAAATATGGGCTTGGTACCCAACTTCATAGTGGCGGACATGTAGAACTCACCATGTGAAATACACTCAACAAGAAAAACCTGCCACTTATATACTATTGTATCTATGGACATACCCATAACTCATGCCAACAATGAGTATAAGTCAAGGTTTTTAAATGCCTTCAAGGATTTACGCAATTCTAGAAATACTTCAGGGAACTTCAACTTTTCCTTATGTTGTGTCTCCATGAACTAGCGCATTTATTCCATGTTAATGTACCTTTCAGTCTGCTCAGTATAGCTAATTCTTCTGACTATGAAGTCCTCAGGGGACTTTTCACTATAGGTGAAAGCCTCCTAGATATCATTGATAGATATGGAGAACAACTTCTTTTCAACATTTTGGACCGTTCTAGTCATAGGGGCATGAACCAACTCCGAGCAGTGGTGCACAGGCATGCACAGGTACTAGTATAGCTGGGAATAATAGGTGATCATTCACCCACTTTTAGCAGACACCTTTGTGAGCATGAGTTCAATATTTTGGTGTAGTTTCCCCACACTCATTCTAGCAAACACACAGTCGCAGATTCTGCTTACTTTATTTTTCAGAAAGGGTGGCGGTACTTTCTCTTTCTTCTCTTTTTTCTTGCCCTCCACCTTCTTTGGGCCCTTTCCTTCTTTGAGGCCTCTCTTTCTTTGGCTTGGTGATCTTATTTCCCATTATGACCTAGCACTTTCCCAAACACTCACCCTAAAATAATGACAAAAACAATGTCTTACGGCTACTTAATCAGACAATGCTTTATCAACAATTCTCTTTCTATGATTCAGGAAAATAGTGCTACAGAAAAACATCCAGTATTTTTTTTGAGTTAAATTGAGGCGTAGTGATGGTCCTTTTATATCACAGCTATTCACCCATCGTATTAATGATATTTGGGTGGAGTAAATTCCTAGAACGATTGTGGGCATATTGGATAATCTCCTACGCATTACTCTATGTGTTGAGTGCACCTCCCAATGATGAATTACTACACAAGGCCAAAATATTCCTTGGAAGGTGCATTGTGCTACCATTTTTTAAAACTCCATATGCCATTACTAGTCCCAATGGTCTTCCTCAAGGTGAGTGCTTGTTGGGTCTTATATTGTACTGCGGACTCATGCTATTGGAGAAAGCACAACTCCCCCTTGCTTTAAACACATTTTCATTATTTCCTAGGAGCCAATATCTTTTTCTCTTAGAAAGTGGAGCAAAAGGCCCATTCACTCATGAAACTCCTAAAATTGAGTTTTGCCCTTAAAGTGTAGTGAAATACTACCTTGGGAATGATTTTAGTGCGAGAAAATTCAAACGAGGTTTCTCTACTGGTAGGCCTAAAATCGTCTTACGCCCACCAGCTAGGGTGCAAAGGAAATGGGGGCCACATTTACTTCCCCTCCTTGGGTTGCACCTTTGGAAAATTCAAAGGCATTTTTGCCTTACCAAACCCCCGAAAAGGACTTGCACTATAAAACTGGGGCAAAATGGCCTTGGGCCCCACTGATATTTCTTTGCATGGTTGTACATCTGACCTAGATTTCTAGAAGGTACTTCACCCACATGAGCTTCAATTTTAAGTTGCACTCCTGAGCTAGGTCAAAATCTCCTTGGTCTAAACTTAACCTCTTTACTCTGAAAGTGTGTTTTACCAAGGCAAGGCCCAAAATGGGCTTTCATTATTTATTGGGGTGAAAAATCCTTGTTCTCAGTGTAACCCCGAAATCACCTTTGAATTTGACCTTTGGGGTCTTGGCCTTTTAATTCTAACTTATCTTCACCTATATTTTTCACTTTTTCTCCTTAGATCACCAAAACACATCTTTGCTCCTATGAGAGAGTTAAACCCCCCCTATTGAATGGTAGGGCACTTTTCATATGTTGCATTATTTTTGCCAGGAAATGCTAAAGTGGTGAACCTAATACCCTTGAAAATGTGCTATTTTCCTTAGCTGAATTTGGGCACTTGAAGCTGCTATCCTCATTTTACTTGGTGCACTAAAAAATACACCAACTAAAGTAAAAAAAATAAGCTTACTTAAGCTCTTCAGCACCATTTCCCTGCTAGTTAGACCTCTCGCCCAAAAACTGCACCACTCATAGTGTAAAATGAAGTGAAGAAACTTATACTCCAGAAAAAAAATATGCACAAGCAAACAAAGGAATAAAAAATATTTAGACAACTTGATAAATTTTTTCATACTACCTCTCACTGGTAGTATGCCTTTAGATGAAGGCCATTAACTAATAATGGAATAGTAAATCCATTTATATCTTGAAGGGTGAAGGAGTTAACCTGATGGACATCAAAATTTTGAAACATACCCTTCTAGAATGCATCAAATTCATCATGATTTATTGGCTTGTATTTTTTCTCATTCCATTTTAGAACCAAGTCGTAAACCTGGAAGGTCCGATCAGAGTTTTTTTTGTCAAATCATTTTTTTGTGGTCTTGGCATGCTTCATGAAAGCCTCGTAGGTATTTTCTCTTTCCTCCTCCAACTACAGTAGTTGGTCTATCATGACGCTGATAAGGTCAAACTCTTCATCCTCATAGTCCAATGATCAAAGAGACTACAATGCGAGAAACTCAATTTACATAGGAAGCACTACTTCTTTCCTGTATACCAAGGAATATGGGGATTTCTTGATTGATTTCTTAATAGAAATGCAATCAACACATACTATAAAGTCCAAAATTAGATGCTAGCTCCACTTGTTGCCTTCCAATTTCCTCTCCAGGAACCTAAGTAAGTTCTTATTTATGGACTCTGCCAAACCATTTCCCTATAGGTAATAATTAGATGAAGTTTTTAGGTAGATACCATACTTACGAATGTGCATATTTTGGCACTAATAAAATAGGTCTCATTATCAGTTACTATTGTATTTGATATCCCAAAATGGGTTATCAACCCTTCCAGAAAGGCGATGACCATGTCCTGGTTAGCCTACTTGGTGGGCACTCCTTCTGTCCATAGGGTAAAGTAGTCTGTGGTCGTAAATATATACTTATGTCCCATGGAAGAATTTGGATATATCATCCCAATGAAGTCTAAGCCCCACTACTAAAATGGGGCCTCAACTTGAATTAGATGCAAGGACAGATAATAATTCCTAGTGCAACTGACATACCTTTGGCATTTATTGCAATTTTAGCTAACCTTGAAGATATCAAAAAAAATTACAGGCTAATAAGAGCCTACTTTTATTAAATTCAAGGCCATAGGCCTTCTAGTAAAATGATTCTCAAACATTCCAAAATGAAACTTGTCTAGGATTTTGTGTTTTTCAGTCCCCTTGACACATCTTAGGAGGACTTCGTCAATATTTCAATGAAACAAACTCCTAGACAAAAACACGTATTTTCAGGCTTGAAGCCTCAACCTCCTCCTATGGGTAGCATTGAAGTAAGAAGGGCATCATCTAGTATTGAAGTATTCTACCAGGTCTTCTATCCAATCTTCGTTGGGTACATACCGATTTGCAAGATTGCTCTCCTACGCTAGATCATCTCATTGACAAGTTGTCACCTCTAATGTGGCACTATGAGTAGGTTCTTGGCATAAGGCTCGACCACAAACTAGTTTAGTGGACTAAACCTCTATATCAAACTCTTGGATCTTGGAGATCCAACCTTCACTTTTGTTTCCAAGCTTACCTTGAATGATAAAGTTTTTGATATAAGGGTGTACCACATACACTATCGTCTTGCTCTACGAGATGAAATTGTGAAACTTCTTTAGTGACTGCCTCATTGCATTTACTTGTCTCTCAATGAAATAATTTTATTCATGCGGTTGGATGACTTGGCTTAGGTATATTATTGGGTGCTCATCCTCATACTCATTATTTTGGTTCAAGAAATCTGCATATATCTTTTATTAACTGATGGTGTAAAGGATAAAATCCTTGTATTAATCGATGTTCACCAGAATGGGGGCTTGAGCAATTCTTTATTTTATCTCCCTGAATGCTCGTCTTCTCTCCTTGGTCCATCAAAACTCGACATATTTCTTGAGGAGTTCCATAATCGACTTTACTACCAGGGCAAAGTTAGAAATGAATTTTTGAATAAAATTAATCTACCTTGATTTTATGGGTGAGGGACCTATCATCCTGGTTGAATAAAAAGGGTGATTAAACCCTTTGTTATGTGTTAGTTCTTTAGTTGAATAAACCCCTCATATTCTTCATCATTGAGGGCCCTATCTTCAATATTGTCTGCTTCATCGATCAAAAAATTGATTTGCTCGTCACTATCAAAGACCTGCAAATGAATATTTTTATTAGGCATCAAAGGCTTGTAAATCACCCTCACTGCCTTTGGCTTTTACATTATTCTCTCAGTAGGGGAGCATCTAGATCCTATAGATTCTAAGATATCAACATGCTTATTTCATTCTCATGAAATAGACTAAATATTTAGAGCTGAGAAGGACTTTAGTAGATCCCATACCTTATTACGGTGTGCCTTTAGATATTTTTTCTTGGCAGTACACTTATTGGTTACCTGGTTGCAGATAAACTTCATGTCTTCAAAGATCTAAAAATATTTTATTCCATGTTTCTTTACCTTTCGTAACCCCAAACATAGGGCTTCATACTTGGTGGCATTATTTGTATAGCTCCATGCGAGTTTGTACGAGTACATTTTTTGATTTCCACAAGGAGAGACAAGGACTACTCCTGCTTTGGTGCCATTCTTGCATCATACGTCATCAAAGGAGAGCTTCCAAATTGATCATCCATTGGATCCTCGTCACTTGGTACTTTAGTCTTTTCAATCTTGGTAATTGAGTAACACCCTATGTCAAATTTGATCATGGCATTAAATTCACACATAGAAAACTCATCCTCTAAGTGGAGCTCATCCAGAGCTTCTTCCATCAGCTCTACCTTCTCTTCTTCCTCCACTTCTTTGATCATATTTTTTGAGTCCAATTTTTTTCTGCATTCTAGATCCTTTCAATGTGAAAGATAGAGGGCTTTTCATTACAAATTTTAATCCTCATTCCTTTGAAGGATATTTCTCGGTGTGAATAGTCTATAGACAGATAGCCTCCAAGTTTGGCATTTAATTCCCTTGATAAGCACATGCGAATATAGGGCTATAAATCTACTACCAAAATTTCTTGAATTACAGTGATCTGCAACATCTTGTGCAACACGATCGAGATATCCTTGATGACCCCCATGATTTTTACTGGAGTCCTATCCAGTTGAAGCAATCCAATACTGATCCTGATGTACTCCATGCCCATAATATTACAAATATCCTTGGTCATCACAGTAGTGGCAGCACCAAAATCCACCATGTAGTTATGCGCAACCCACCCTTCCATCATGAGGGATAGATAAAAAAAGTAGTGGCCTATTTTTTCCAATGATGGAGGTATTCAACAACTGTTTCAATATGACTGATTCAGATTCCCCTTACATTTGGTAAAATTTAGGGACTCCTACAATAGATCGACCTGACTAGGAAGTTGAAGTGCATCAAAGAGGCTTATGTTTTCTAGAGTATTCCTTAGTTCTTCAACGATGTTTTATGCTCCTATACCAGACTCACCTCTCTCCTTAGCAGTCTCATACCAGGTTTGATACTACTATGTTTATTCTACTCTTTGGTTATTGTTCAGCGAGGGGTATATGAGCGTTTCCCTCACCTGGTCCCTCACTTCAGTTTGGGGTTGAGAGGTTGAAGATTGTGGTTGGGGAATTCTCCCTTTTTCTCTTGGAGGTAGTAAGTCCTTTAATCAGATAAAATCTATCAGTTTTGACACCTAAACATGCTCGTTTTATAGTAGAGGTGACTTCTCACTTGATAGCTTGGAAGTGGTAGGTACTTTCAATGGTTCCATATAAACCATATCGACCTCAATGGTATTCTTACCCATCCTCATAATGAGGGAGACCTGCTCAATAGTTGGAATCATTAAATTACGGTCAGTTTACCTTATCATATTTACCTGCCCACCAGGAGCATTGTCTGCAAGGGTTTGTACATAGTTTATATAAACCATGCAAGTCTCTTCGTCATGAGGATCATTGCAGGTGGAGCACCAATAAGCTCTGTTAGATGAACCAACTTCTTCACTTTCCAAAAATGCATTTCTTTTAGGAGCTCTTTTAGTGGAAGCATATTGCTCCTTAGTGATCGGGGGAGAAAATATCCTTGGTTGGAAGCCTTGATAATTTTACCTCATACTCATGACAGTCATTTCATTGGCCATCATATTAATTGATGCTCACAAATCCTATAATTCCTTGGTTTTGGTTCACATTTAAGGCTACTTTAGGCATGGGTAATGGCAATAGCACCAATGGTGCAAGTAAATTATATATGGGACAAGAGTTTGGAGTTGAGGAATAGTGGGTGCTTGATACTACAGAGTGGGTACCACCTGATTTTGAGGATTGGGATTCCAATATTGATTGGGATACATCAAGGGTGTAGGCATATGCTAAGAAGATGCACTAGGATACATATTATGAGGAAAGTCTTGATAAATATGCATAGTCACCTTCAAAGGAAACTTTCTAATAGGTATTATATTAGCCTTGACATTTTATGCCTACTCATACAAGGCAAGAAAAGTATTGATATTAGCATGTCGGATGCTTATGATAATATCAAAATGAAAAGATCTCAATTAATAGACGTCGCTTGCTCTGGAGTGGGCCGAAGGCCAACAGTCACTCTATGCCAGGTTCAAGCAAACTTGAAATTGAAATATGATACCTCCTCCTAAGGATACCTCTGGATTGTGGTGAACTAGTGTAATAAAGAGAAAGGATCTATCTGTTCATTGAAAACCCATATCAATTGTTTTTATAGTTGGTCCCATGTAGTGATGGTGTCGATCAGGAGCAATCGATATTAGTAGAGGAGCTTACCTCTAAGCGAGAGCACTAGCAGCCTCACCATGATATCTTATTTGGTAATATGATGAATGGTGGCTAGTGCAATGACATCTTGGACATGCTCATAAGCCATCTTCCCCATACCGTTATATGTGGGTAGAGCCTTCAGTGTTATGGGTGGTACTTGGTTTTGAGCCATCAAGGCTAGAGGTTTTGAATGATTCCATACAAGGAAATACCTGGGTGGATGTTTGTGCCATATTAACCAAAGGATTTGGTTGATTTGGTTGGACCATAATATTTGGAATTTCTATTGAACAAGAGGATTTAGTTGCGGGGATAAGCTAGTCACTCTACTGGCAAGACATGGAATCTACAAAGCTACAACAACTACTTACGAGGATGTCCCATATAATGGGATGGTCAACTGGACCACTCTAGGCTGTTCTATCAAAGCTTTGATGTTAAGCTCAAAGAACTCAAATGCTTCTTCTATATTTTTAGCCTTTCATCTTGTGTACATGAAGTTGTGGTTTTTTAAATTGGCATTCAAGACTTGGAGGTGTCTGAGTTCAGCTGAGCCACTAGATGTTTGAATTCGATAGTAACAAGATGAATATCAAATATTAATATTGATTTTGACATGGGACGTTTGCATCCCACTGAGCATGCCAAAAATTGTTGGTCAAGAATACACCTTAGGAATGAAATGTTTCCTTCATGCACCCTAGACACAACCAACATTGAAACATCGAGAGGAATATATATCTCCCATTCCAATATATAGAAATGGGTTGGTTCCCTTACTATTCTAACTTGGGGCTTGATATTAAGGAACATGAAAGAAATAGAAATGACTAAAATGGATGTGAAATATGGCCTCAAGCCAACTAGAATAGGGATTATGGACAAGCAACATGATAACTTAATTGTATGATGAATCACTAGCACTCAAAATAAAAAACTAACAGAAATTAAAACCAGGAACCTAACATGTGTAAGCTCTAGAATTATTCTAGCGTTCACCCTTTATCGAGATTCAAATCCAAACATAGAATTATAACCCATAGAAAAAGTAGATAAATTAAAATAAATATAATATAGAAGACATACACATAAGAAGAAGTCCAGAATTAGAGCTAAAAATTCTCTCTATTGATAGCAGAATTCAAGTTACAGCAAGCCTCTACCAAAATTTCCATCATATTACATTGAAATTGTTAGCTTTTATCAAGAATTCTATCACTTGAAACATTTAATGCACATCTAGAAAACATCGTGGTGGCAGTGAGGATAGGATTTGGAAAATAAGCACTCATAAAACAGGAATGAGGTATGACCTGAAACTCATGACTCATTGAAATGTAGTTGCACCCCTTCAATGCACTAATAGGTTTAGCTAGTGGTGTCATTTCCTCACTTTCCAAAACTGCGTTAATGCAAGATAGGATTTTGAATTCAAGGAATGTCAATTTTGGAAGATTCTCATACTGACTGCATTTGAATGGATAAGGATGTGCCTTGTGTCATTGAGAAGCACCTTTGAGGAAATCTTGCTGAAGTAAAGGGCTAGATAGAAATAGACATCTAATGGATGTAGCCCCCACCTATGTTTTGCTGATGTAATCTCTGAAAAGCACTTGCACTCCAAAACATAGAAAAACTAGTTTTCATCTTGAGAGCAATTCTGTTGAAAATTCAAGGGTGATCACGGTCTCACTTGGGCTGAATTTGCTTTGTACTTGAAAATCTGAGAAAAATTCCTCACTGCATTGGAATGGGCACCAGATTTGATAGGTCAAAGGTGCTTGCACTTGAAAA
This sequence comes from Wollemia nobilis, assembly GCA_028583015.1. NCBI lineage: Eukaryota > Viridiplantae > Streptophyta > Pinopsida > Araucariales > Araucariaceae > Wollemia > Wollemia nobilis. The sequence goes on from JAQPPZ010009104.1 coordinate 70,605, forward strand.
GACTCCAAAAATACCTTACACTTGAAAATATTAGCAAAACTACCTTGGAGCCTCGGGAGTAGTGTTGGTGTTTGAAAATTCAAAGGGCATTGCATGACTAACTACTCTAAAACTACCTTGCACTCAAAAAATTGGGTGAAACACCTTGGGGCCATACTTAGCCTTTTTTCCTCGAACTTGTTGTTGTGCTTTGAAAATTCAAAGGGAGTTACACTCAATCAAGACTTCAAAAGGGCTTTGCACTACGAAGGTGGAGCAAAATGACTTGGAGCATTGGGAGTAGTACCAGGGTTTAAAAATTCAAAGGTCATTGCGCTCCCACCTACTTTAGATTGGATTTACATTTGAAAACTAGAGAAAAATGATTGTTTCAACACTTAGCATTTTTTTTATCCAATGGATAGTGCCTTTGAAAAGTCAAAGGCTATTTTTCTCCTCCTTGGCCCGAAATGGGATAGAGATTACAAATCTGGGCGAAGAAACTTCAAGACCCACTACACTGGGAGCTACACCTTGGTTGAAAATTCAAATATCTAAGTGCTCCTCCTTGACCCGAAATTGCCTTGCATTATCTAGATAGGGTGAAAAGGCATTGCACTCCTCTAACAGGGCAAAAACACCTTGTTGCACTTAACATTTTATTTATAAAATTTTAGCTGCACTCAGTTAAGGTCAAAATTTGGCTCGTGCTCTCATTCAAGGGCAAAAGAGCATTGCACTCTTACAATTTATTTCTCAAATCTATCCTTTGTCGTTGCCTAGACCGAAATGGTCCTACACTCTACTTCTACCCCGAAACAAACCTGCACCTTGAGACATGGCGTGAAACTACCTTTGTCCTCCAAAAGACAAATGCCTTGCATGATGGATGCACATAAAAACTACACCAAACCTTGGGGATAACCAATAAAATTTAATAGCAAAAATAGGAAAGCAAGAATACATTCTATAGAAAGAAGAAAGCTTTAGGGAAGGAGAAATTTTAGAAAAATAAAAACTATATAGAGGAAGTCAATGTGGCAAGAAATGCCAACAATTTCACACTCATAAATCTTGTACTCAATTAATCTCTATCTCTTTCCAAATCCATTTCAAATCAAATCAAACAATGTATAACTTGTTTCACAAAACTAATCTATATTTCTTGTAATTTTTCTCTCAAATATCAATCACATTAATGAACAATTTCCCTTCACAAATTGATCTCAACCAATTCCACAATTGAAATCAATATCTCTCAAACCAATGTTTAAAATATTTCACAAAGATGCACTAACTTGTCTTTAACCCTAACACAAGTAGTTCACAACATCTAGCATAAATGTCTTAACCTCTTTCAGTAATAAAAGCATATATTGTTCTCAAATTCTATCCCAAATATTTCCAAAATATTCAACAATGAAGCACAAATCCTAACTCAAATATTTCAAACAATGCTTATCAAACAATAATTTTCACTCCACCTTATGTTCCAAAACATTCATTTCAACAAACATTTTAAACAAGGAGTGATGTGCCCATACCTCTTAATTTGTTCTTATGGAGATATTTCTTCAAAACTTGTCTCACAAATAACTGATTTTTCTAATGCTACTTCAAGGGTTAGATTGCAAGATACTTTCTCAAAACATCCACATGAATTTTCACCTTCAAAACGATATGCTCAATGAAATATAAAATTGATATTCACTCAATCTTCCTTTTTCCTCAAAAATGAAGCATTAAAACATGTTGGCACGTTTGATATTATGCCACATTGAAATTTTGATGGAGTTTTGTTGAATTATTTGTGATTGTAAAAGTGGCAAATATACTTAATTAAATGTTGCAGTATTTTCTATAACATGTTGCAATTCATTCTTATGTATTGATATTCTTATTTTTTTTTAATACTGGGTGTTCTATGGTAAAATGGTTGGGAAAATTGGTTGGTGGGATCAGTTAAAATCGTCCAAATATTTTTGCAACAAATAGCGCCCAAAGACTAAGAGTAATAAAAATGACATCCTTTACGTGCAAATGAAGAATGAAGAACCCTTAGTGCCTTCAAAAATCATGTTGTCAAGAAGTGGAAAGAACAAAAGTAAGTTCACCCTAAAAATGGGGCGACAGGTGCATTCGCTCCACTTCAGGGTGAATGAGTGTTGTAAAAAGGAAAAAAACATGCTAAGTTGGGTTAAAGCCCTTTCACCCCAAGAGGTGAAAGTCCCTTTTGCCTCTCATTGGGGATAAAATACATTGCAATGGCTAAGTTTGAATTGGGCCCAAAATCTAAACACAAAGGTAACCCAAACAAGTGTGTTTACCCCATATTTGGGATGAACACAATTTGAGTTATCGTCGTATTTGTATTTCGGGCCCAATTCAAACTTAGCCATTGCAATGTATTTTTACCCCAAGTAAGAGGTGAAAGTCCCCTTAACCTCTCATTGGAGCGAAAATACATTGCAATGGCTAAGTTTGAATTGGGTATGAAATTCAAACATGATGGTAACTCAAATAAGTGCGTTCACCCCACTTTTGGGTGAACGTATTCAAGTTTTTAAGATAAAGCACCAAGTTATTCCGTTGAACACTCAAAAGGAAATTTTCCCTTGGTGAGGGGTGAAAGTAACTTCCACCCCTCCATGGGATGAAATCTCAACAAATTATGAGTTCGGATGAACACAAAGGAAATAGCAAGGCACCAAAATGATATTGAAAAGTCAACTCTGCATTTTCCCCAAGAGGAGGGCAAAAATACCTTTCACCCTTCCTTTGGGTGAACGTATATATAAGGTGTAATATTTGGACCCCACTTTAGCATGTGTTTAGAAGAGTGAAAAGTTGAAAGCACTTTCACCCCAAATAAAGGGAAAACGTCCCATTTGCCCTTCATTAGGACGAAGCTATAGGAAGAATGGCTCGACAAACACGACAAAGGTTACTTTTATTTTTGGGCAAATATTAAAATATATGGGGCATTGAAAAGTCAAAATTACATTTGACCAAGGTGGAGGGTGACAACGCCTTTCACCCATTTTGGGGGTGAACATATATTTTAAAGGGAAAAAACATCTTATATAAAGTGCTTTCGTCCCAGGAGAAAAAGTAAGGTTTTCAGTTTCCTCCTTCAAATACGAAATGACACAAGGATGTTTTGAAGCATCAAGCACAAAGCTAGAGTAATAAGCCATTTTCACCCAATTTTTCCTCTAGAATTGGTTACTACTATGACGAAGATGTGAATGCAACATGATTTTTAAGTCAATATTTTTGCTTCTCTTTTGGGTGAAATTATGAGTAATAGTAAATGCGTAATTATGGGTTGTGGATAGGATGAAATTATGAATGTCTCTGCTTTGAGGGTGCCCTTTCCACCAAGAAGCGCAAATAGGGGGAAAATAATGGATGTTAAAGGAAGCAGTGCCCTATTTTGGGTGAATTTGATTTTGGGTGACTACGAAGGTTTTTCCAAGGAACCTAGGTCATACGAATGGTATGAATTTAATGATTGAGGCAAAAGGGTGACTACAATTGATAATTTCATGCTAAGAAGACTTGCAATATTAAAATCACAAGCCAATTTTCATCTTAGAAACTGGATCGATGTCTCAAGAGGAATATTTTCAAGGAATTCAAGGAGGAATTTCTTCACAGAGGTTCTTGATCTATAAATATTTTGTATTCATATGAATTAAATGAAAGAGGTGAAATACTCTATAAATAATACTCATTTTCCATTGTAAAGAGGAGGATGGACACTTTGCAGAAAAACTATTCAAGTTTTTTACATAAATAGGAGTTTGGCTTCTGTTTTTGCAAGTAATTTCTGTGTGATTTCTTTTTCCTCAAGTATTTCTATTTCATATTCATGATTGTTATTAGGGTTATGCATAAGGTGTCAGCTCCAAAATTTATTTATAAAAAATTGGTGAAAATCTAGGTGAATAGTGTCGAATCACATGTAGAAGGTTAACTATTATTAGGGGTAATGTTGGAAATTTAAACTTAAAATGATCAAATTATTATAAAATTGGGGCAAATCGACCCCCCCAAAAAAATTCCACCAAAAGTTTTTTGGCTAATGGGCCTTGGTCAAGGGTCTCAAATATTAGCCAATTCCAAATTTCGAAAATCCTAATTTTAGACAATTGGCTAAAAATAGCTGTTATGCATAACCATGATTGTTATTTGTTGTTAAGCTCAAATTTTGCATCTAGATTTGAACATTGTTTGTGATAGTGTGAGTACTAGAATGTGCTCTTCGAAGTTATCTCCAAATAATTTTCAGTGGATTCTCTTGCCTCCTTTCTATTCTATGCTATTATAACACTTAGTTGGAATTCTTGTTGCTAGTCTGTTCCCAATCCTACATATTTGGCTTGTAGCTATATTTACCATTTCTTTTTGTTATTTCCAATTTCTTTCTTGCGAATCCAGAATTCAACTGGTGTAGGATTAGTAAGGGAGCCAACCCTCTCTAGATATTGGCATGGAGGACATTTCTTTCCTCCAGCCTTTCAATGTTGGTCGTATCTAGGGTGAACAAATGTATGTTTGTATTTTAAGTAGATATTTGACCAACAATTTTTGGCATGCCCTATGGGACCTCAAAAGTTCCACTTTTAATAGTATTGAGGTTTGATGTTTTCCTTTGTGTTGTATAGTTAGAACATCTGGTGACTCAGATATACCTACAAGCCTCTGAACATGAAGGCAGTGAAATCTATACTTCATGATCACAAGATTTAAGGTCAAAAATTCTGAAGATCCCATTGAGTTCTATGAACTTGATACCCAAAAATTAGGTAAACATTCCAGATTGATCACTTTACCCCATACCTCAGTAGTAACATCTTCACAATTAGCCGATGTGTTTTTTATCCCTTCAAGTCTAGCTAGTACTACTACTAGTGTCCCACCTCTTCAACCTCGCACACCAGTTAGTATGGCTTAGAACCCACCACCACAACAACCCCAGTAACCAAGGCAATTTCCAACATGGAATAGCTCAGGAGATTTAAATTTACAAGATTAGAATCTAGTCCCTCAAGTAGCATTAAAGGCTTTGCCTACCTATAATGGCACTAGAAAAACTATTTATGAGCATATTCAATATGTGGCCTCTCCAGCGACAATCCACAACATCGTAGATGAAGATATTATGGTAATATTGTTGGTGTTGTCACTTAGAGGGAAGTTGTTGTATTGGTATTGATATTTGTCACCCACCACTATTACAACATGGGACCAGTTGGTAGAACTACTAATCAATAAATTTCATGAGCAAGCTTATCCTTTCTCCTTGCTGCATCAATTCATGAATATATAAAGATACCCATAGGAGGAGATAACAGAATTCAATGTCAGGTTCGACCGAAGCTGGTAGATAGTTCCTGATGGCCTTCATACCACACATGAAAAAGTAACATTTTACTATCTTTGGGCCTTTAACTCAGATATTGGTATGGTTGTTCGACAAGACAATGTAAATACTTTTCCTAATATGTATACACAAGTGTAGAAGGCTGAAGCAGATTTTATTACCATAGGTAAACTTTCCCCAAAGGTAACTATGCCCATCCTTCCCAATATTCCACAACATTTATATTCACATGCATATTTGTAGCCTATGCCTTCTATGTATCCTATTCCCTCATGGAGCTCGGGTTCACATAAAATTGCTCCAATATTAGTTCCACAACTTTGCTCTAAGTATTATACAATTACCCATGTCATTTGTACCTCGGTTGCCAGCACCAGTTCCTTTTATAGTGCTACCAGCACCACCTGTTCCACTGTTGTTTCCTACTCCATTAGCACCCCTACCCTTACCAGCACCTCCTACACCCTCAAATATTGATCCTTACATGAAATTTCTAGAAGAAATACAATTTATAAATTCAACCGTAAGTACGATGTTGAACGAAATCACGACAGTTAAGAAGAAGCAAGCTGAAGCTAATTTTTAATCAAAGAGGTTTCAAACATCGTCAATTACTAAGGAGAAACCAACTATTAGCAAGGGCCCTGTAAGGAACACAACTGTGTTGGAAAATGAGGAAACTAGTACATTTGAGAAAGCATACTAGTGCTCCGCCTGCAATGATCTTCATGGAAAAGACACATGCATGGTTCATTTGAACTATGTAAAAAAATTAACAGAAAGTCTATCGATGGTCAATTCAATATGATAATGGAAGCTGATCATAATTTTATGGTCTTTTATTTAGAGAAATTATAAATCCTTATGAGGGTTGGAAAGAAGCTGATGACTATTGATCCAGCAAAAATGGAACCTTCGAAAGTTTCTACTGAACAAAAGATACAAAATGAAAAGGTACAATCATAAGCAAAAACACCTAATGTTACAATGAAGTAGCAATATTCTATCCTATTGAAATATCTATTGCCTAAGAAATCTCAAAAGAAGTTGCAAACAAAGGTATTAACTTCCCAGCCCATAGTCGATCAAGTGCAAACGAAGGTAAAATAGCAAGGTAAAGAGCACCTCAAATACCCATCATTGACTAAGCAACAATGGATGGAAGCTACTCAATAGTATTGGAATAAGTATGAGTAGGTTGTAGAAGAAAAGGTTCCTAGTACTTCTAATTATAATATTATGGAGGAAATGAAGAAGATTCCTACAAAACTGAGTTTGTACAATGCATTGCAGTTGCCTGGACAAGTGGATCTGTTGCAAGAATATCTCAAATCTACAAAAGATAAAAATAAAAGTCATTCCCGAATAGTGTTAGCACAAACACTATCCACTTCCACCACTAGTAAGAATAGACCACCTTCATTCTATTTATCTCTTATAATGGAAGGGTGGGTTGTGCATAATTATATGATTGACTCTGGTGCTGTGACTACTATCATGTCGAAGGCAATATGTGAAGTCATGGGAATGGAGTACACAAGAAGCAGTCCAAGGGTATTGCAATTGTATGGTACCCCAATTAATATGGTAGGTGTAATCAAGGATATTGCTATCATTATTCATAGCATGTTGCAGATCATTGTCATCTAGGAAGTAGTGGTGGTTGACTTGGAACCATACTTCAGCATGTGTCATTCGAGGGAATTCACAGTGAAACTAGGAGGATATATTTCCTTGGATTATTCACATTTGGATATTTTGTTCAAGGGAAGAAGAATCTACATCTATAATGAAAAGCCATCCGATTTTCATTTAGAAAAATTAGAGGAAGAAGAAAAGTCCACTAGCGCAGTCAACATGATGACAGAGGAAGTACAAGAAGTGGACTTGAGGGAGAAAGCTCTTAGTGAGCTATGCCTAGAGGATGAGTTTTTATTGATGTATTTCAATGCGATTGTCATATCGTAACTAAACTTGAGAAGATTGAAGAAAAATTCTTTGATTGCCCATACCCTATCTCTTATCAGCTATGGAAGCTGTATTTTGATGGTGTAAGGTGCAAGAATGGTGCATGGGATGGTATTGTTCTTTTTTCTCCTACAAGATTATATAAAATCTATTCATATCAGCTAACTTGGATCTGCACCAATAACACCACCAAATATGAAGCGTTATGCCTTGGTTTGAAGAAAGCAAAAAATTTGGGCATAACACAGTTGCAAATCTTTGGATATTATGAGCTCATCGTCAAATAGACTACAAATTTTTTTTTGTCAAAGCAACATTGCTTGAAGGTCTACCATAACAGTGTATGGGATTAGTTTGATTCCTTTACAACATTGAACATTCAGGCAATTTTTTAGGATCAGAATAAACGTGCAAATATCTTAGCTTCCCTAGGTGCTAATTTTTCTTTCGTGGAGCAAGTAGTCAGGAAACCCAAGACTATCAGGGTAATTTATAGATCCTCGGTACCTGATAAAAACATTTATTGGTAAGTGTTTGACAATGATAAAAAAATAATCAATTTTTGATTAAGGAAGCTACAAGTGCAAAAGATAAAACATTTGCCGAGGTGGAAATAGAAGGAATAATTCAATTGAAGAACAATCACTTTCCTAGGTAACTGATTTCACTTGAAAGTTTGTTTGATCAAAATGATAGAGTGGAGAAACACAAAATTAATGTGGATGCGAAGGAATACAAGGAAATGCAATTGGATTCTGAGAAGAATATCAAAGTCAAAACATATTGTACGACAGAAGAACTTGAAGATATTAAAAATTTATGTTATGAATTTCCAGGCATCATCGCTTGGAGCTATCATGATTTAAAAGGATATGATAAAAATATAATACAAAATACTATTGAACTACAGGAGGAGATCAAGACTTTTTGAAAGAAACAATGACCTATCAATCCCAAAATTGATGTGCTCATGAAGGCAAAGTTGTTAAAAATATTGGAGGCAAAAAAAAATTATCTTATTAAGCACTCAACATGGGTGGAAAAATTGGTTCTAGTTCAAAATAAAAATGGAGATATTATCCTGTGCATAGACTTTTAGAATATGAACCAAGCATACTTAAAATATCACTACCACCTGCCACAGATTGATCAAATTCTCCATGTGGTTTTTGGAGTGTAGAGGATTTTGTTGTTAGACGGTTTTTCTGATTATAACCAAATTTGGGTGAAGGACGAAGACCAACATAAGATGGCATTTACCACAAAGTGGGGCACTTTTGCCTATCAAATAATGTCATTCGGTCTTTCCAATGTTGGTGCCACCTTTTAGAGATTTATGGATGTTGCTTTTGGTGAGTTGTTGAATAGAGTTATTGTGATTTACCTTGATGACATGACATTTTTCTCACATCGTAGGGAGGATCATGTCTCTCATTTGAGGAAAGTGTTCAAAAAATGCTAGGAATTTGGAATTTCCATTAACTCGAAGAAATCCATTTTCACGGTCAAAGAAGGAAAACTCTTGGGACATGTGATTTTGCAAGAAGGACTGGTGATTGATCCTGCAAGAGCTAATGTGCTCTTGAAATTGCCACTGCTAGTTAACAAGAAAGATTTGAAATCATTCTTTTGCTAGATTAGTTTTATTTAGAAGTTCATTGCTAATTTTTCTTAGATAGTGAAGCCAATGATCTAACTTCTAAAGAGGAACACAGACTTTAAGTGGATAGAAGCTTGAAGATAGGCTTTCAAAGAGATCAAAAACTGGATTACCCAAGTGCCAGTATAAATTAATCTAGATTATTCAAAAGATTTCATCCTTTATGCAGTTGGGGAGCAGGACAGTTATGTCGTTGTTCTCACACATAAGCAAAAATATGGAGATGAAAAGTTGATTGCCTTCTTGATTCAAGTTATATCACTACATCAGGAGAAGTATAATTTCATTAAAAAATAGGTGTATGTGATTATGAAATCCCTGAAAAAATTATGATATTTCATTTCACAGAGCAAGACAGTTGTTTATGTCATTCATATTGACATCAAAAATTTCATTCTTTAAGGTGAATTAGGCAATAAGAAAGTAGGTTGGGTCTCAAATATTCAAGAATACGATGTGGATATTTGACCTACTAAGTTGGTTCATGGACAAGCTCTCTACCAAGAACTAGCCAAAATTGCAGCTTCTGAATCACTGACTTTAGTATAGAATGAGGTAATCAGCGAAAGTAATTTTTCAAATAAAGCTATAGGTGATTGTGATTGGACAGAGGAACTTGTCATATTATTTACATCTAAGGAATTTCCATCACATATTTATGTTTCACAACGATAAATATTCAAACTATAGGTTCTTAGGTATGTCCTTTTTCCAAGCAGACTATTCCATAAGAATATAGTCAGAATACTCCTCAGATGTGTGAAGGAATAAAAAAAGTAGAAAATATTGGAGGAAATCCACTCTGGTCTATCCGACGAATATTATGCAGGAAGGCCTATGGCATTGAAGATCATTCGGGCTAGTTATTTATGGCCTACTCTTTTTGAAGATGCACACAAGGTGAGCCAAAGTCGTGATAACTGTCAGTGGTATGTTGGTAGAAATAAGAAAGCATCTTTGCCCTTGCACCCGATTCAAGTGGAAGCGCCTTTTCAATAGTGGGGACTATAATTCATTGGAGTTGTTGATACTCATTCCTCTACCAAACACAAATATATCTTGATAGCGATTGATTATTTTACCAAGTGGAAAGATGTTATTTTGACCAAAAAAGTAGATCAAGCTACAATCATCTCTTTTCTTAAGGGACTGATTACCCATTTCGGTGTTCCAGATTCCATTGTAATAGATAATGATACTTCATTCATAGGGGTGAATATCACCGAATTTGGAAGCAGATATGGGATTTATCTGAAAACTTCATCCAACTATTATCCATAGGGAAATGGTCTAGCTAAATCCACAAACAAAAACTTGCTTCAGATTTTGAAAAAGACACTCAGTAACAATAAAAGGAGCTAGAATATATTGTTAAATCAAGCTTTATGGGCATATCATATATCAGTTAATAAGTCTATCAAAGCCTCTCCTTACTCTTTGGTGTATGGAAAAGAGGTAGTGTTACCCACCCACATCGAGCTTCCTGTGCTTTGAACGTTGTAGTTGTTCCAAAATGAAGATGACAAGTTTGATCCCATGAGTGCAAGGTTGGCTCAATTGCTATAGCTAGAATAAGAGAGAGAAAAGACATATGAAGCTTTCACCGAACAGGCTAAAGTGATGCAAAAGTGGTTTGAAAAAAACAACAGAACATAAGTTTCAGGTGGGATATCTAATAATCAAATGGAATGAGAAAAAATCCAAGTTAGGGAAGCACCACAAGTTTTATGTGATCTGGAAAGGTCCATTTCAGGGTTCTACAGTGAATTCGATGAATGCATATCATCTTCAAGATATGTATGGTTGGAATATTACAATTCCAATAAATGGTCTTCATCTGAAGGCCTATTTTCAATGATGTGATCAAGAGGTACGAGGTGTAAATATGTACATATTTTATTTACAAGCACTTTAGTATTTTCTATATAAAAAGGAATAAAGCATCCAAAAGCACCTAGCAAAATTACAAGGGTAGATAAGTCATTGCCTCAACTAAGAAATCAAAGCTCTAAATATAAAATGTGTGGGGCCCCTTTCAAAAGCATGGGATGTGGTAAATGGAAAAAAATTTCACCTCAAGGAAGGGGCGAAAATACCATTCACCTACCAGTGGGGGTAAACGTATGTGTTAAAGAAAACAAGAACAAGAGATTAAGAAAGTGCCAAGTCACCCTAGCGAAAGTGATAAAAGGGATTTCACCCCAAATGAGGGGTGAAACCCCTGTTCACCCCTTGTTAGGGCGAAGACATTATATGAAGATTTTAAAGCCCACACTATTCAGTTTAACAAGAAATATTTAAAAGGTTTTTTGCCCTAAGTTTCCTTCTTTTCATCGAAGATAATATGGTTGGTAATAATGAACACATTGAAAATTATAAAATACGATTAGTCAACTGCACTTGCACCCTATGATAGGGCAAAACTCCCATTTGTCTACTCCTCATAAAGACAAAGCGATGGAAATGTTCCAAAATTTGGAACTCTGGTGTTTTAAATGATGCATATAAAATTTTTTTATGAAGTCTTGATAAAATTAGAAGAGGAATGAAGTAAAAGGGAAGAAGCAAGAGTTTTATTTTAAGCTTGGGAAAAAGCAGGGATTAAATTTAAAAACAAAATTCTTTTCCTAATATGGTATGAAAATTTAATAAAAAGAAAAGAAAGAGAAAATCAAAAATCTCTAGTTTAAAAAGCTTTTAGGGGTGCTTTTTTTAAATTTGGGGTGAAAAAGAAAAACTTAAAATTGTTTTAAAAGGAGAATTTTCACAATGAAATCAAAACAAGTAGGTTGACGATGTTTTTGGAGCAAAAGAAGAAGGGACCAAGCCCGCCTCAAAAGTGTTTTCACCCCTTCATTGCTTTTTTGGGTGTATGGCAATTTTTCAAGTGCAATCAAATTTATAGAGTGCCTTCTCAAAGAGATTTTGCTCACTGGAACTTGGCAGATTTTGGGAGGTGTTCATGGATGTTATGGTATATTTTCAAAGCATTTAATTTAAAATGTGCACCCGATGTGCATTGGGAGACGTTTTGGCCTCCTCGGGAGCCAATATTTCATAACATTGAAAGTAAAAGCACTCATTGGTCCCCAAGTGGTGAATTTATTTTTTTGAGGCAATTTTAGCAGCAAAGGCACATTTTTCGAAGACATTACCGATAATAAGGGCACATTTTTTAAGAAGGATTTCAAGGTGAATTGAAAATTAATTGTTGTTGCAGTATTGAGAATAGTGCCCACCAATGGAAGAAAAGCATAACTCCTTCTGAATCCACCAGGAAGGATTACCATATCTACTATGGTAGCTACAACACTTTCCTTTAAATAGAACAAGTAAACTTACCCAAAAGTTAAAATTTTTAAAAAATTTCTAATGGTGCATTTACAAGTTTTTTACTACAAAAGTTGTAGAGTGCTTTCAGAGTTTCCAGGGTTTGCATAATGGGTAAGAAAAGCAAAGAGGTAAAACAAACGGTAGAGCCCAAGCAATCTAATTAGTAGGTAGAAGGTAGAATAAAATCCAAGAAGACCCACAAAAATTAAGACATAGACTTGGACCCATACTCTGACACCATGGTAGAGGTCAGAGACCACGTGATCACCAACAAGGGTGTGGTTAAGCTTCAATAGGATGTGGAATTCATGGTAAAGCGAGGATTAACAGTGGAGAGCCCTTTGACTATATCATTTTATGCATATTTATTTTGGTATATGTGTATACCTGTACATGCCTTCCCAAAGCTGGTAAATTTGATCGCCTAATTTTACAACTCGGTTACCAGGACAATTCGAAATGCAAATAAGGAGGTGCTTTTCTCTATATCCGTTGATGAAGGGAAGAAATTCCCTATGGATTAAAACTCCCATCCAATATGATTTTCAAGAAGATACAAATTAATGAGCAAGAAGAAAGATATGTGTGAACGGTGAAAATGTGCCAATTCATGGAGATGTAGCTAATCAAAGAACCGTAGCTAGGGCAGCTACCAAATCTACCAAAACATTTATCAAAATTCAAGACCCCTCTCATAGTTTTCTCCTCTTATTCCTTTGAGTCATACCATGCACAAATTTTGGTTCCTTTCATGTCATTTTTGGAGATGCAAGTACTACCCAAAATTGAGGTGATGCTCAAGTAGCCCGATGTAGAAAATATTAATCATGCTCATCTTAGTTCATCATAGTGGCTAAATATTCATAGGAGAAAAGGAACACTCAATCCAACTAGGCCGCTTAAGAAGGTTGTCTTTGATCCAATTTCTATGGAGGCTCACACTACTAAGATAATTCCCCTTGTCTAAAATCCACAAGAAGAGATGACACCAAGTGATTAAGCTTATGAGATCGTGATAGAGGATCTGATGAGGATTGATTATACTAAGAAAATGGAGAATATACAAGTTGATATGAGTTCAGTTTATCTACATGGAAATTATTATAAGCAAAAATTTATGATTTCGAGATAAAAATTACTGAACTTGAACATATCCTAGCAATAGGCAAAGCACAACAAGAGAAGATGGCGACATAGATTAAAAACTTGTGTTAGTAGGTAGGGGTGCATCAAAATGAAAAGGATGCAGTAGAGCAACATGTGCAGTCATTGAAGGCACAACTTGAATCCATATAAACTTGCTAGTGAATAAGACCACACAGGCTACAAGTATTCTCTTATAAAATAATTAAGGAGTCTCATCTTTGGTTGGCCCAGAGTAGTGAGAAGTTGGCAACCAGAGTAGTCTAGGCTCTACAGTATCTCTATGAGGCTCAGATTAAGATTCAATTAAGCCAACATATAGTAGACAATATTGAGGAAATGCTGGAGCCTCATCTCTATATGGCTATGAAAATCCAAGCCCTAGCTCAGTACAATATCCATATTTGTCCCATGAGTGAGATGGATTGAGCTTGGTCTACCACAAAATCCACACTCTACAGTTTCTTCCAGAGGTTGGATCTGGTAAGAGAAGGCAGGAAGCTTCTCAATACAATGAAGTGGGAGCATACTATTTCAATGTTTCATTTTGATACTCTCACTGATATGGGATTTCCAAATTTTACCAATGAATGGGATTTCCAAAGTTAGAAGTGGCATGGAATAATTTTATGGGGAACACATCCAAAATTGACAAGTGGGAGAAGCCCATCATAGAGGAACAGGTGCTACCGCTTATGAAGAAGTTCACCCGTATGGACTTGTCCTAGTTCGAGTTGGCACAATGATCTACGCATCTTAGCTTTGAGGATACCTAACACTTTTGGTATATCTACGAATCACTTAGTGTTCCATCCATGTTCACCATGCATTCTTGGGTAGAGGTAGTTACAGTTTATGATATCACCTGCAATAGTTTAAAGGAGCAGGAAAAATAGGCCATAGCAGAGCAGGCAACAATGGAGCAAGCATAAGCAACACAGATAGTAGTAAAGGTAGCGGTTGAGCAGGTATAGGGAAAGGCATCCAAATCAAAAGCACCATCCAAGGCAAAAAATAAGAAGAACCAATAAGGAGCCCAATGGATAAATGCTTGGGATCGCTTGCATCCATGCAAGCTGGATACCCCTTGAGCCACCAAAAATTTTGGCACTTTCGATTTTATACCACATTAAAATTTTTATGGAGTTTTGTTGAATGAATTGTGATTGTAAAAGTGGCAAATATACTTAGTTAAATGTTGCAATTTTTTCTATAACATGTTGCATTTCATTCTTATGTGTTGATATTATTTTTTGTTTGAAAATAATGGGTGTTATAAGGTAAAATATTTGGGAAAATTGGTTGGTAAGATCAGTTAAAATCGCCCAAATATTTCTACAACAAATAGCGGCCAAATACTAAGAGTAATAAAAAATGACATCCTTTTCATGTGAATGAAGAATGAAGAACCCTTAGCACATTCAAAAATCATGTTATCAAGAAGTGAAAAGAACATAAGTACGTTCACCCTAAAAATGGGGCGATAAGTGCATTTACTCCACTTCAGGGTGAATGAGTGTTGTAAAAGGGAAAAGTACATGCTAAGTTGGGCCTGAAATCCATTGCCCCCTTTCACCTCTAATTAGGGTGAAAATACATTGCAATGGCTAATTTTGAATTGGGCCTGAAATCCAAACATGACAAAAACTTAAATAAGTGCGTTCACCCAAAATGTGGGTCAAAAGCATCATTCACCCCACTTTGGGGTGAACGTCTTCAAGTTTTTAAGATAAAGTGGCAAGTTGGTCCGTTAACCAGTCAAAGGGACTTTCACCCCCAGTGAGGGATGAAAGTAACTTCTATCCCTCCCTAGGGCGAAAGCTCAACAAATGATGAGTTTGGGTGAATACAAAGGAAATAGCAAGGTTCGAGAATGACATTGAAAAGTCAACTTTGTATTCACCCCAAGAGGAGAGTGAAAATACCTTTCATCCCTCCTTCAGGTAAAATTATAAATAAAGTATAAGGTGTGGACCCCACTTTAGCATGTGTTTAGAAAAGTGAAAAGTTGAAAGCACTTTAACCCCAAATGAGGGGCGAACATCCCATTTTCCCTTCACTGGGGTGAAGCTATAAGAAGAATGTCTTGACAAACGTGTCAAAGGTTATTTTTGTTTTTGGGTGAATATTAAAAGAGATGGGGTGTTGAAAAATCAAAATTACGTTCACCCAAGGTGGAGGGTGAAAACGCATTTCACCCCTTTTGGGGATGAACATATATTTTAAATGGAAAAGACATCTTCTATAAACCATTTTTGTCCCAGGAGGAAAAGTAAGGTTTTCAGTTTCCTCCTTTAGAGATGAAATTACACAAGAATGATTTGAAGCATCGAGCATAAAACTGAAGGAGTAAGAAGTCATTTTCACCCAATTTTTCCTCCAGAGTTGGTTACTACTGTGATGAAGAATTGAATGCAACATAAGAAGTTTTAAGTCAATATTTTCGCTTCTCTTTTATGCAAAATTATAAGTAGTAGTAAAGGCACAATTATGAGATGTGGATAGGATAAAATTATGAATATCTTCGCTTTGAGGATACCCTTTCCACCAAGGAGTACAAATAGAGGGAAAATGATAGATGTTAAAGGAAGAACTTTGACTCAGTTCCCTCTTTTGGGTGAATTCAATTTTGAGTAACTATGAATGTTTTTCCAAGGCGTCCAGGTCATACGAATGGTGGGAATTTAATGATTGAGGCAAAAGGGTGACTACAATTGTTGATTTCATGCTAAAAAGAGTTGCAGTATTAAAATCACAAGGCAATTTTCATGAATTCCAAGACATCCTATATAGGGTGAATTTCCAAGGAATGATGGAGGCATCAAGTCAATGACCATGTTTGTAATTTTCCATGCACCAATGCACAAATGTGCTAATTTTTTGGAGATTTCATCTTAGAAACTGGATTGCTATCTCAGGAGGAAGATTTTTAAGGACTTTGAGGAGTAATTTCTTCACAGAGGTTCCTGATCTGTAAATATTTTGTCTTCATGTGAATTAAATGAAAGAGGTGAAATCCTCTATAAATACTACACTTTGTAGAAAAACTATTCAAATTTTCTACGTAAATAGAAGGATTTTGGCTTCTAATTTTATAAACAATTTCTATGTGTGATTTATTTATGTTCAAGAATTTCTATTTCATGTTCATGACTGTTATCTACTATTAAGATCAAATTCTGCATCTGGATTTGAACATTGCTGGTGATAGTGTGAGTACTGGAATGCGATCTTGGAAGTTGTCTCCAAAGAACTATAAGTGGATTCTCTTGCATCCTTTCTATTCTATGTTGCTATAACACTTGGTTGGAATTCTTGTTGTTATTCTATCCCCAATCCTATATCTTTGACTTGTGACTATATTTTCCATTTCTTTTTGTTATTTCCAATTTCTTTCCTACAACTCTAGACTTCAACCGGTGTAGGATTAGTAAGAGAGCCAACCCTCTCTAGAGATTGGCACGAAGGACATTTTTTTCTTGCAAACTTTCAATATTGGTCATATCTAGGGCGCACAAATGTATGTTTATATTTTAGGAAGATATTTGACCAACAAAACCCAAAAAAACATTTCATATCTTCCTTTCACAATGCAAGAAATAAAATTAAATTATCAAGCCACTTTTACACCTTATTACTTCTAATATTTGCAAAATAATGTTCAATCCAAAAAAGCCACAAATTACACATATAAATTTTCATTCACACCTTATGCCTCCTTGATACAAATGAACTAAAGCACTTCAAATTTCCAAAAATACCAATAAAGCATCTCTTTATCTCATACCTTATAGCATTAACAAGAACTCCATTTCATATTTTTATTCAAAAATTAAACCATAACTTTTCAACCCTTGTAATTAAAAAATTAAAAGCAAAAATTATTTCTCCTTATGTCTCCTTAAACAAGCGCATCACACATACCTTTGACTTGGGAACAAAATAATTTTCCAAAAATTATTCCCTTGCTACTGCCTGCCATCGTGATTCGAACCTGCGCTGACTGCTAGCCAGTGCCTTAGCCATCGGCTCGACCACCATGTGTGGCAGCCACCCACACATCACCAAAATGTGCTCCCTGTCATTTATACCTAAACTTCACTACAAATCAAGAGTTTTTCCAAACAAAACTTTATCACCTTGCTATTGTTGCGTCTCGAACTCGAGACCTCTCTTCTACCATGCCCTAGCACCATGGGTTCTTCCATCTAGGCTACTTTCCCGGATGGAACCAAAGCTTGGTCTCCTTCTCCTTATTACATGAATTGCCTCGATATACAAAAAAAATCTTGTTGTCTTCTCCTTCTCCATTGTGAATTTAATGGACTTAGGTGCATTTGTTTATTTCATTAATTTCTCCACATTGGCTTAGCATTATATATAATAAATTTGGCATGGTCTTTGACATCGGTGCATTTGATTTTCAAACAAAATTTTGGTGCTCGTTTTGATTTTTTTAATTATTTTAATTATTTAAATCCTCAAGGATTTAAATATTATAGTTTTTTCTTTGGACCTTTTCTTAGAATAAAAAATTTGCCACCATAACTCATTTTTATTTTTATTTTACAAATGCCACCATGGTAAAATCATTTAACCTTTATTTTCCTTGACATGAATGACAACCAATGTCATTAATTTATGCCATTAATTCTTTGACATAAATGACAATAATATACTCAAAATTTCGAACAAACCCACTTGAATCCTACTATTTTCTTATGTGGAGGTAAGTTTAATAGATCCCATGTTTTGTTATTTTTGAGTGATGCATATTTAGAATCCATAGCTGCTTTCCAGTGCGAGTCTTCCAATGCTTGAGAAGTTGATGTTGGTTCAACTATGTTACTTAGAATTCCTATGTTCATTCTGGTCATGCTGCGAGTTTGGGGTCTAGTTCTTGATATTCTGATTCTGAGTCTTATTCAGGTATATTTAGGAGATATTTTGTGTGTCCATTGCATTCATCTATGTTTATTCTAATTTTTTCATCAAATATTACATCTCTACTAATGTATACTTTCTTTGTATATAGATATACTATTTTGTAACCTATAGATTCATTGTCATAGACAACAAATATACCTACCATAGTTTTGTCATCTAGTTTAGTTTTTTTCTATTTTGAAGCATGCATGTAGGCTTTGAATACAAAGATATTTAGTTTTTTATATATTGGGATTTTGTCTAGACCATGCTTATTATGGTGTCAAGGTTATGCATAAGGGGTTGGACTCAAAATGTACTTGTAAAAAAATGGTGAATCCTAATTGAAATCAAGGTGAATCCTAAGCAAATAAAATCAATCATCTTCACACCAAAATTTGGGGCATTTGAAGCCCTAAAAAGTAAGTTCATCTTTGGGATAAATTCTGACCTATTAAATCACCTTATAACTTCATAAAAACACCACCATTAGATCTAGATTGAAAATAAATTTCCAGATTGAAAATAAATTTCCAGATTGAAAATAACTTTCCAACGAGTACAAATATACCTATGTTTGGATATATATTATGGTGAATTGACCCTAAGAAAAACTTGATCCCAAAAATTATAGGCAAATGGGCGGACGTTGAGGGTCCTCATATTCATCAATTTTTAATTTTGAAAATCCTAATATTCGCCCAATTTGCAAATATTCACCACTATGCATAACCCTGTCTGGTGTAATATGCTTGAGTACTCTTATTATATGTTTGTTTTGTATGTAAACTATTGTTTGTACTACTTCAACCCAGTATTTATGATCAAGTTGAGATACTTTTAACATACATCATAACATTTCCATTATTGATCTATTTATTCTTTTCTGCAATTCCATTTTGTTGAGGTGAATATGTTGTAGTAAGATATTTTTTAATCCCATTTTCTTCAAGAAATGAGTCAAATTATTTGTAAACAACCTCTCCTCATCTATCTGAACAAAGTGCTTATTGTATTTCTGGATTTCTTGTCCACTTAAAGTTTGAATTTTTTGAAATAAATGAATGCTTCTTATTTGTACTTCATAAAATATACCCACATATTTCTAGTATGATCATCAACAAATAACTGAAAATATTTATGTCCTCCAACACTATCAACCTTCATTGGACCACATAAATATGTATATATTATTTCTAGAGGATGCTTTTATGGTCTTTACGGATTTCTTGTCTACTTAAAGTTTGAATTGTTTGAAATAAATGAATGCTTTTGATTTGTACTTCATAAAATATACCCACATATTTCTAGTATGATCATCAACAAATAACTGAAAATATTTATGTCCTCCAACACTATCAACCTTCATTGGACCACATAAATATGTATATATTATTTCTAGAGGATGTTGAGATCTATGCTGATGATTTTTGAAGGGAATTCTATGTTGTTTTTTTTATAAGCATTTTGGAGATATAATAGTTTCTAAAGAGAGATTGGGTAGTCCTTCTACCATTTGATATTTGAATAATTCCTTCATTGATGTCTCACTGGTATGTCCTAGTCGTTTGTGCCATAATTTTGTAGTATTGACTGAAAGATCTGAGTGAAAAGCAATATCTAGGACAAATAGACCATTTTTATATGTTCCCGATGCTATCATTTTTCCCTTTTTAGATATGTGACATTGTTTTATTCCAATGATAACCTTGAACTCAATAGTTAAGTCTTGATCCACGAGTTGAGATATGGAAATAAGATTAGTACTTAACCCTGGAATATACAATAAATTTTTTATTATACCTCTTTCATCTTTAATATTTATCAAAATATTTCCAATCCCTTTTACCTAATATGTTTTGCTATATGCAACATCGACTGGATTTTCATTTATCTTCTTCAACAAATTGAACCAATGTATGTTTCATATCATATGCTTACTTGCAACTGAATCTATATACCAATAATCCATAATCACGATTTGTAAAGAAAACTTGTATTTCCTTATCCGTTTTGGTAGATAATTGATTTTGTAAAAATCAACTTTTATCTATCCCTTATTGCTTCTATTGAACTAAGTACTTTTCCAATTTTGAAGAGGTTTTGATGTTGGATTTTTTTGTCCCCTCTTTTGTGTGTTTGAGACAAGTATATATATAAGTTTCCAATATTATCCTAAATATTTTAATAAACTCTTTTAAACATCCCTTATGATTTTGATTGAAGTGTATCTAATTTCTAATAAGTCAATTTGAAGTAATAACCCTTATAACTCCCAAATATTGGAAAATTAGATCATAATAATATTTGTAAATATTTTAAATAATTTTTAGTAGAAGTCCTTATTGCTCCTATGTTAATATTGCAAATATTTTATTGATATGATATATTATTCAATTTTAAGATATAGCTTTCAATGTAGTTGAATTTATCTAATTTCAACCTTGACTCCCAAGAAATAGAAAGCATATTATGGTGGTAATAAAGCTTACCTTATATCAATCATTATTCGATGTTGTATTCGTTGTGCATGCACTCCAATATGGACATTTATTCTTTGAATCTTCTTTAAATGATTTGCTTGGAACCTTGGCAGAAAATAGATGTTCCAAATGTGGCTCTTCCTTTCAATGATTTTCTTGGAACCTTAGTGGAAATAGACATTCCGAATGTGGCTCTTTCTTTAATAATTTTCTTGGAACTCTAGATGTTCCAAATGTGTCACCATTTACATATGCTCTTGAACTTCATTCTTCATATCATTGAAAGCCCTTCCACGCTTAGCTTCCATGTTGTTGCTTTACCCTGTGTTTGCAAACCTCAGATGTAAATGCTCTTCTATTCAATGCATTGATAGTTGATGCTCTTAATTGGAGGACAATCTTGGTATGAGTGCCAAGTGGCATGTTAATTTCTTTGTGAGCACTTGAGGAGTTGAAATTCTTGAGAACACTTAGTAACATATGGACATTATGTTCTTTTAACAAAGCACTTGGCTTCTCTTCAAATAGGTGTTACTCATATGATAATTACATCAACTTGTAGCTTGTAACTTCCTTGTTGTTCACGATGAGTTCTTGAGTGAGGAGCATTAGGGTCTTGTTTCAAGTGACAAATGTCACTTCCTCCTTATGCATGGGAATATTCTATAATGCTCCTTCAACGTATCTTTCTTGTAGGTTCTTTAAACCCTATGATATCTACAACTTCTATTTCAATCAGTTGCACTTGCTTGTAGGTTGTTTCAGGCTGAGTTGAGGAGTATAGATCTGAAGGTTGAGCACCAAATTTCTACTTCAAATATGTGGAGACTAAAATGCTCTAATGGTGCTTCTATTTTTCTCTTAACTCATATTTTATACGTCCTACTTGTAGACATCATTGCTTTATGTTTTAAAGTTTTTTTTCTCCTTTAATTATTTATATTGTCTCTTGTAGGTTCAGTCGTCCAATATGAGGGAGTAAGAGTATTTAAAGTAACTCCTTTGACGTTCTTGGAGGGAAGATAATGAACAACTACCTTCGGCTATTTTTTCTAGTGAAAATTGAGCCCTAGAGACTCCTTTAAATATGCCTCTATTGATGTGATTGGATGGATGTTAGTGAACAACCGCCTTTGGCTAGTTTTTCCAGCAAATGGTGAGCCCTTGAGACACCTTCAAATCTGCCTCATTTTTTTGTATAAACCAAATTAGGATAGTGCAATGAAATGTAACATATTAATGCATAACATAGGTCTTATTGCATGTTCTTTTACACATCTTTTTCAAGGTCTAATTTTATGGTTTTGTGGTAAAATTTTAAATTCAATATGAGGGGTTTTGAGTTTGTCTCTTTTATCAGAAACCTCCCCATTTTTCTTGGATATTTTATAGATGGATCCAAGCTTGTAACCACTTGATAAATGCACTCTTTTTATGTATTTTCTACACTATTTATTATGTAGAAAACTTAATGTGCTTTGAGCTTGAGACTCACCAAGTCTCGTTCAAGGCTTTCTTTGCTGCTCTTTTGGTGTTTACTTTATTCTCCAATGCTTGGAGTATTGAGCTAATTTTATGGCTTCGTTAGGCCACTCAAATTTGTAGATCTCTGTGCACTAATAGTGTCTTTAGAAACTTTGATAAATTCTATTTTTATGTCTTTCTTAAGAACACAAATAACCATATTTTGAGAGCAATAGAATAGTGCAAATAAATCTAATAAATCTTCACTTATAATGCACTAAAAAGTTCACCTTATCACTCAAATTAAATCTAAAAAATTAATGCACTCAATCAATTCATTGCAATTAATAAAGAATAATCTGGAATAAATCTTCAAGACTTATTCTATAATTTTATTATAAGCAAAGGTAGTAAGAGCTAGTCTTCTTTTGCTTTCCAAAATAGATGATAGGAAATTGATAGGTAGTTGAAATTATAAAAACTAATCAACTCCTAAAGTGCATATGAACCTAAAAGGAACCTTTCTATTTTTGCACTTTTGAAGACTATAATTCAATTCTCATTTTTACAACTTCAATTAAAATTAAGGTGCTTAAAAAATATGATAAGTAATCCAATTAATGAATCTACTTGCACCAATAGTTGCATGTCTTTTTCTGAAAGCTCTTTTACTGCTTCTGTAGAGGATGTAGATCTTGGTGTCTAGAAACACCAAGTTGCTACCTTGTGTAAGATATTGCATCTCTTTGTAGGCTGCCTTAAACAACTTCGTCTTCTCCAAAATATGGTCTCAAATTTTCTTTCACGAGCCTAGGATTTTGGTGACTTGTTCTCCTATTGTAGTCTCATCCTTTTGATTTAGATTTGAAGAGATCTTCATTTCTATAGCAATTCCTTCTTGCTATGAGAGGTAATATCCAAATATCCTAGATTTGGTAGGCTTCTACTATATGAATCTTCCTTCAAGCATCTTGTCAAATTCTAACTTCAAACAATATCTTATTCTCAAATTTGGTACTCCTTGCCAAATTCTTCTCCTCTTGGGCTTGTTGTCGAATGGCGATAATTGTCCCAAGTCCTTCACTATTAGGGGCTTCTCCCTAATCCTACCACCTAGAATATTTTGAGAGTTTTTTACAGTGATTGGTCCAAAGGTGCGTCAGGTTGATAAACAAACTCAAGCTCATTGATAACAGTGGATTTCCTATGGCTAGATATACCGTATCTCTGATACCATTGATAGAAATAGAGACTAAAAGCATGAGGATATGGAAACAAAAATGGAAATGCCAATTGCAATGTATCCAAAAGCGAAACGTAACGCTAAGCCCTACGAACTGAAATGCATGAAAGGAGAGAAACGTAAACCAATTGAAACAAGATAGAAAGCAAACGTCAAATACAACCCTTTTTATTAATTTTCTTTAAAATCATGTTACAATATGTCTCCTCCCTTTTGGGGACTAGGAGTGTTAAGTAGAGCTCTATTACACCACGGATTGATACGCTTTCTTCGTGTGTCCACATGTAAAATGGGTGGACCAAATGTCATCGCCACTTGCATGAATATGTCTTTGATTCCTTGCTACTCCTCTGGTGTTGAGATCCTGCATTTAGAGAAATAGAAAAGGATTAGTAGCACCTACGGATGGAGAGAAACTTGCGATCCCCAAGGCCTGCGGTCAGTGTATGCATAAAATTATTAAAATGATAACTAAAACATATCATAACGAGCTAAAAATTTGACAGAAGCAATAAAAAATTACCAGGAATCCACTGCAAAAGGAACAGTCCAAAAATCTTACACAAATTTCTAATCGTTCCAGGGTGGGACGATTAGGACTGTCATAACCTGTTCGAATGCCACATCTCAAATGTCTAGGCCTGAGGCCTCCAAATCACCCACAAAGTTGGGGTTAGGTAAAACAGGGTATTTTGGAACAATCCAGATGGTCAGATTTTGCCAATTCGGCCTCTATCACCTAGAATATGATGATGTTATCTGCATGTTAGTGAAAGCGGAAAATAACAAAAGCATGATCAAAACTTGTCTGAATCCCATGAAATTTAAATGACAGCATATGTAAACAACCTAGAATCAGATGCAAAAGGAAAATTGGGGAAATCTACCATATATTTCTAATCACTTTGGGGTGGGGCGATTAGAACTGTGATAGTGCGGGGGGCACCCAGGTGGGCGCCCCCGTTTGGGACTCTGTTTCGACACCAATCCACTTGGTATGGATCCAAAACCTCTTATGGGGTTGTGTTGGCAAATTTGGTAGGATATTATGGCCAAATGTTCGGGTTTGGGTCTAGATTGCGCTTCCAATAATCACCCAATAACCTCCCTTCCAAGAGAGAGATCAAGGATGTAAAAGCACAAACGATGGGTGAGGATATAATTTGGCAGCACTTCGTTGCTCCAAAATCTCCTCTCTTGTTCTCCTATTTGGGGTGAGAAGACTCACCAATTTATAGACCTAGGGTCTCTCTCTTTGAATGCACATGCGAGGGCGCCACTTGAGTTGCTTGTCCTATTTTGAGAGAAAATATTATTTTCTGATTTAGAGTCTCCTTGCATGAGGCCTCCAAAAAATCAAGGCATGCATGACTGAAGTCTCTCTCTCTGATTTGAAGTTTTTCCTCGCAATTGCATGTCCTGAAGTTGCAGTTAAGTGGCAGACCTATCGAGGTTTGAATTTTTGCCAGTCAAACCTGCTATTTGCCCCACCCCTGGAGTGAATTCTGCTAATCATCCCTGGGTGAGACGAATACCAATTTGTAATCATCCAAGGGTGGGAGAAGTAGGGAGCAAAGTGCCAAAAATGTGCCAAATTGACCTCTGACCTTCCAAACTATTGTGGGAGTGGTTAGGACCACTGTTTAACCTCTGGGGGCTGCCCTAGGGGCTATGTATGTCAATTCGATCAGTGCTTGTCGTCACATAATTAGATTGGTGTTTTTTTGGTGTCTATAGATGCCCATTTTTGGGATGTGATGTGCGTGGCACAGTGCTGAGAAAAAATAGATAACCAAAGCACGAATGATTAGGGTTTCTCAATAACCTAACCAACTCTTGATGCCCCAAGTATGGAAAGTGCATGCATTCTTGAATCCTTGCTTCTGATGAGCTAAGGAGCTTAATTCAAGTGTTAACCTTTGTCAATGATCTTTTGAATGCATGCTATTTCCTTGATTGAGTGTGTATTTGTTGATTCGTGACTAAGTGTGACTACCCCCTCAAGCGATGAATCGATGAGGGAATGACCAAAATGAGAAAAAATACGAGTCGCTTGACCAAATATGACTTATGTAAGTGTGCCTAAAATTGTTTTTCGTTGAATGCTTACGCAGTTTTCGAACATTTTGACCTATTTTTGGTGGGTTCAAACCCGTTTTGTGACGCATTTTGGAGCTAAAATTATCAAAAATCTGGCCTCCCATGGAGCGGTCCGGCTATGATAGCCTTCTTAGGGAGTAGGATAGTGACAATATGGGACCCCAATGTCTATTTTGGATGCCAAGAATGTCAGGTGCAAAGATGCCTTTGTTTGGAAATGTTATTGTTATTTTTGGTTGGGTTGTGACCCTTTTGGTGATGCCATTTGGGGATGAAATTCTTGACAATTTGTCCTCCCATGGAGTGTTCCGGATATGGTAGCCTTATTAGGGAATAGGATAGTGAGGATTTGTGACCCCGATGTCTATTTTTCATGCCCAGAATGTCAAGTGCAAAAGCACTCTTATTGGATAATTTTATTGCTATTTTTTGTGCATTTTGGTGCATTTTTTTGCTGTTTTTGAAATTTTTGCTCTGTAATCATCCCTGGGTGGGACGAATACCATTTTTGTAAACGTCCTAGGGTGGTATGAGTGTGAACTAGAGCATTCATTCTAGGGTGGAACGATTACAGGCTAAAAAGCCTATTTAAGGACCAAAACTAGGTTTTGGGCTCATTTGCATTTGTTTTTCTTGGTGTTTGAGAGCTGTAAGGAGGAGGAGGTCGAGTCTTCGAAGCGAAGCACTGCCAAATATTTTCCAACACCATGAGTTCATGAACCAGATCAATTTTTAGAGCCGAAGAAAGACCGATAGGTGCTCCTTCCCGTTTAGTTAGTTTGTGTTTTATGTTACAGTTTTAAAATTGTAATTTATCTCTTTTGTATTGGGTTTTTCGAGTTTTAAAAATGAAACCTTAAAAACAATTTGTTTTGTGTTGTGTGTGTGTGAATTTTTGTGTGTTTTGTATGGATTTATTAGGACTTATATTGAAACCCGAGTGGAAACCATGTTGATTGTGCATTTGTTGTAAACTAAAAGAAACCCTAGTTTAACAAAGATCAAAACTTAGCTTAAAAACTTAGTTTAAAACTTAGCTTAAAAACTTAGCTTAACCCTAGGTTAACTAAAAAATGTTTTTGTTTGTTTGTTTTTTTGTAGTTATTTGTCAGTGTAGACTAAGGGTAAACCCTAGGCTAACTAAAAATTTTCTATTTGTTTGTTTATTTTTTTGTAGTTATTTAGCAGTGTAGACAAAGGATAAACCCTAGGTTAACTAATTTTTTTATTTTTGTTTGTTTGTTTTGTTTGTAGTTATTTATGAGTGTAGACTAAGGGTAAACCCTAGGTTAACTAAAAAATGTTTTTCTTTGAATTTTTGTTTTTGTTTTTATTGATCAGTTTAAACATAGAGTTAAAAACCCTAGGACTGACAAACTATTTTTTGAATGTTTTTTTTGTTTTTAATTTATCAGTTGAGACTTAGAGTTAAAAACCCTAGGAACTAAAAAAAATGTTTTTGACTGTTTTTGTTTTTGTTAATTTATCAGGTTGAACTAGAGTTAAAAACCCTAGGACTGACAAATTATTTTTTTGAATGTTTTTTGTTTTTAATTTATCAGTTGAGACTTAGACTTAAAAACCCTAGGAACTAAAAAAAATGTTTTTGACTGTTTTTGTTTTTGTTAATTTATTAGGTTGAACTAAAGTTAAAAACCCTAGGACTGACAAATTGTTTTGTGAATGTTTTTTGTTTTTAATTTATCAGTTGAGACTTAAAGTTAAAAACCCTAGCACTGACAAATGTTGTTGAATTTCTTTTGCAGGTTGTGAAGAGCCGATACCGTGTGCCTACGATTTTCTCTGAAGCACATGAGGTGCTGACATTGGATGACTAGGAGTGGCTTGATGTCCTTGGTCTCAAGCAGGTGACTTGGCTAGAGCTTGTGGTCAGGGATCGAGCCTATCTGATAGCCTTGATCAACTTGTGGGATCCCTGAACCAATACCTTCCATATCCCAATAGGAGAGATGATAGTGACCTTGGAGGATGTCTATCAAATTCTATGAATTTTGATATATGGGCTACCGATCAGGATGACATCACGTGATCAACAAACAATTGTACTAATGCCATGCTTCGGGCATGAGGAGGAGTTGGGTGTTGATAGCCCAGTGGAGAAGGTAGAGGGTGACTGCTAGATTGGCAAGATTTTGGTACGATGGTGGCTAGAGAGGGGCGTGTTGGGAGTGAGGCACGTAGTACTAATGGGCCTCATTTCCAACATGCTACTACCCGACTCATCAGGTGCATGGTTCCCTTGGAACCTATTGGAGGTGGTCTTCAGACTAGTTGAGTGTCCCACGGAGGCACCTATTATTATGAGATGGGGACTGACTCTGTTGGCACAGCTCTATGATGAGTTGTACGAGGTCCACTACCAGAGGCAAAAGGGTATTAGATGTAGTTATCTATTGCAGTGCTGGGCTTGGTAGCACATAGCTATGGAGAGGTCTATGGGGTTGCCATGGATAACTCAGGCAGAGATGGTAGACAGAGATATCGGGTACAAGGAACTATGGCAACTGTCTGAGTAGCAAGGATAGATTCGACGATGGGTATGTGCCATAGGGCACTATGTCGATGCCTTCCCTCGGCTTGCTCCAGGGGAGGTTTTCTGACGCCCCTACCAGGACTTTCTAGCCTAGCCTGAGGTTGGAGAGTGGCTCTGATAGGTTCATAGGGGGAGGTGACTGATTGGTTGGCATGGGACTGAGCAGGAGTTCTTCCTGTACGATCAGGTGACTGGAGAACATAATCTTATACTAAGAGGGGGGTGAACAGTATAATACCACTTTTTAATTTGCTTTAAAATCAACTTTCAAAATAGTATAATGCAGTGTATAGATAGCAGTAATAACAACAGTAATCAAAGCAATGCACAACACACCATCCACAAAGTGACGCAACAATTTACGTGGTTCACCCAATGTGGGCTACTCCATGGATAAAACTTTTCTCTAAAAGTTATATCACAATTCTTTGGGAAACCTTCCCAATTACAAAGTTTATGGGCACCAACCCAAAGGAGACACCTTCCCCTAGCTCTGCTCTTAGTGGTGATCCTTTAGAAGACCTCTACCTCCTCTACCCTTAGCAAGTGGAACTCTATCCATAGAAGACACCTGTCTTCCCTGCTCTAGCTGGAGATCTATGTCCTCAACTCTATCACTACAAAGTCGTTCCTCAAATTCACACCAAACACAGTCCTTTGATCTAGCACAAATCGGTCCTCTTCCTCTGTTATTTTATGTTACAGCCACACTTGGTTGAAACCAACTTTTCACTGTCTACGCATACACAGCAGCACTCGATCAACTTATGCACTTCTATGAAAACACAGCAACACAGTTTTTGCACACTCTTCACAAATATAGCAGCACAGTCTTCGCACTCTCTACTCAAACATAGTAGCATAGTTTTTGCACACTCTGTGCAAACACAGTAGCACAATCTTCACACTCTCTATTCAAACATAGTAGCACAATTTTTGCACACTCTGCGCAAACACAGTATTCAATCAGACTTCCACTTATGCACTTCTACGATCGAACTTCTCCCCGCACTCTATCTGTGCAAATCGCACTTCGAACGCACACTTGATCGATGCCAAACTCTTCAAGAAACCTTCATTTTATACTCACAATCTCAAGATTGAAATCTTGGTCTTAGTCAGTTGTTTACCCTTCAACCACGTCGGCTACAAAACCCTATGCTGCGTCGGCCCAGATTTAACTCTGTCGGCTTCACTGCCTCCCTGTAGCTTCTGGCACAAAACTTCAACATGTCACGATATCGCGACACCTTTTCCTGTCGTACACCTTCTATTGCTTGCTATCACGAAATCGTGACACTTTTTGCCTTTGTCTGCCTTGACAACGTGCTTGTCGCAAAATCATGACACTTTTGACTTTTCTGATGTCATCTTCACTCCTGTCATGAAATTGCAATGCTTTAGACTTCAAAGCCTTCTTCATCGCTTTTGTCATGAAATCGTGACACATCTGCTTCTGCTGACATCAACTGCAACTTTGTCATAAAATCGTGACCCTTCTTGCTTCTTCAACATTTTTTTGGCTTGCACCAGCGAAAACGAAACATGTCATGAAATCACGATGCTTTTGTCTATAAAGCCTTCCTCTCTGCTTCAGTCATGAAATCGTGACACTTCTCCTATAGAAAACCTGCTTCTAGTTTCTGTCGTGAAATCGTGACACTTTCTGCATTCACAAACTTTCTCTTCAACCTGTCATGAAATCGTGACACTTCCTACAACTCAATACTACCATCTCAACCTATCATGAAATCACGACACTTTCTTCATCCGTACAACTTCTTTGTAGCCTATCATGAAATCGTGATGCTTCTTGTTTCAGACTCTTCCTTTTGCTGCATGTCATGAAATCACGACAGCTCTTTCTTCAAGCTTTTTAGCATGTCGTGAAATCACGACAGTCCTTACTTTGATTTTTGCAGCTGGTCACAAAGTTGCAACAGTCCTCACTTTGTCTTCTATAGCATGTCACGAAATTGCGACACTTTTCCTTTTGGACTCTCTCTCCTGCAACATGTCGCGAAATCGCGACAGTTTCTCGTCCGAACAACTTTTCCTGGCAATGTGTCGTGAAATCATGACACTTTTCTTTCTCTGCCTTCCTGCACTTTCCGAGTTGTGAAAATGCGACATGTCACGAAATCGTGACACTTTCTATTTTGCTCTGCTTCTCTGCCAACATGTCGCAAAATCGTGACAGTTTTGCCTGCTTCGTCTCTGCCTTCCAGCATGTCACGAAATCACGACAGTTTTGCCATAACTTTCTCTCTCCTCAAACATGTCGCGAAATCGTGATAGTTTTTCCAGCACTTTCTCTCTCCTGAAACATGTCGCAAAATTGCAACAGTTTTTCCAGCCGCCTGCATACTTTTTTTAACTTATATTTTTTTGATCTTTTGCAACTGGGCTACTCTGATTTTCTTGGAAACTTATTGACCATGCTGAAACCTTCATCAAAACAATTTCTTTGACATAAAAACAAATTGCTTCAAGAACTCCTTGACATCAATGATAACAACTACACTTGAGCAAAGGCAATGTACTCAAGGTACCCAAAATTGCTAACAATCTCCCCCTTTGTCATTGATGGCAAACCTTTACTAAAAGCACATCTTCAAGAGCCAAAACTGAAATCAATCTGAGCTGAAAACTGAGAATCTTTCTTTGAATTTTTGCTCCCCCTGACTTGAAGCTTTCCTCTTCACTTGAAGCTCTCCCCCTTACTCATATCTCTCCCCCTTACTCAAATCTCTCCCCTTTTGTCATCA
This sequence comes from Wollemia nobilis, assembly GCA_028583015.1. Taxonomy (NCBI): domain Eukaryota; kingdom Viridiplantae; phylum Streptophyta; class Pinopsida; order Araucariales; family Araucariaceae; genus Wollemia; species Wollemia nobilis. The sequence goes on from JAQPPZ010009104.1 coordinate 101,615, forward strand.
ATGGCAAAGGGTCACCTTTGGGGCTCAGGACTAAGAAAGAGCCTCTTAGCTTAGTCCCTCCCCCACCTCCTATTAAGGTGATTTAAAACAAGGGTGGGAGTAAAACCCCAATTAGGCACTCATCATCATCAGTGTCTACAATTTCTTTGCTTGGCCTTCTCTTGAACTCTTTGTCAATGTTTCTGTTCTTGGAACTTTTCTTGTTCTTGTTCTCATCTCTTTTCTTGTCCACACTTTGATCCTTGGACCTGTTTATACCACTATTCATGTTCCTGTACCTTGGAAGATCAGCTCTGCACTGTCTGGCTGTGTGACCTGCATTGTTGCACTTATAGCAAGTAACAATATTATTTCTTTCAGGCATAGCTGTTCTTTGAATCCGCTTGTTCTAACTAACCTAGTTCTTGATATTTGTCTTGCAGAAAATTGCTTTATGCCCAAACTGATTGCAAGAGTAACAATACCCTTGGAAGAAATTACCACTTCTGAAATTATTGTTAACCTTCTTCATTTGAGACATGCAATGTGCATCCATGTGACCAAACCTATAACACGCAAAACATCTGCTGTGAAATTTTCCTTTATACGACCTCTTGGGTCCTAAAAACTTTTTCTTTGCATTCTGAATTTTGTTTTCTATTTCTATGCATCGATCACTCACGGACTCATGTTCTGAAGTACTTTCTTCATCAGAACTCTCTTCCTTTTGGAATCTCTTGCTAGATTCCCCGAACTGTTCTTTGAGTGATTTAACAAAGCCAAGACCTATTTTATCCGTTGGATTTCTTTGACCTTTGATGAGAGACTTAACCCTTTTGGAGCTATCTTGAAACCTGTACAGCTTATCCTTGTAATATTTAATTTCCACTTCCAGAGAGGCCATTTTTTGTTCCAACTTATTATACTCAAGAATCTTAGACTCTAACTCATCCTTGAGTTCCTGTGTTTTAGCTATAGAGAAGTCAAGACTTTCTATAAGATCGTCTCTCTCCATACAACATTCATCTAACTTAATATTGAGTCTATCATTCTTATTTCTTTACTTTTTCAAAACACTAAGAGCATTATTGAGTTCACATTCAAGATCCTCTATTTTATTGCACTTTGAATTATCAAGGCCTTTTTCAGATTTCTTATCACTAGAGGTGCTACCCTTTTCAAAAACCATACATGCATCTTCCTTATCATTTTTTGAAGCATCCTCATACATACTAGCAACCAATTCATTATTTGTGCAATCATCCTCAAGGTGCCCAAAATTTCCACATCTAAAACATTTCATGACAGTGAATTTATGTTTCAGTTCTTCCTCCTTTTATGAAATGAACAGCATCTCATTTTCATTATCACTAGAAGAGCTTTCACTATCACTGCTAGAACACTTAATTTCTTTATCTAGATAGAAGCTATTCTTGTTCTTATGTGAATACCTCTTTCCTTGATTGTTGTGCTCATATTTGTTCTTTCTGTAATACCTGTGCTTTTTAGAATCCTTGCTCTTAACATCCTGTATATATTCATCACTTTCATTCTTGGAAACAAGACGATCGAGTAGCATAATGACCAAACTTTCCACAGTTGAAACATCTTATATTTTTCTTGCTTTTGTGCTTTCTAGAGAACTTGCCTTTCTTGCTTGTAATATGCCTCTTCCTCACTAGAAGACTCATCACTCTCTTGAATCTGTTTGCCCTTTGATTTCTTGGTAGCTTTGAAAGCTGCCTCTTTCTTTACATCAACTTTCACTTGAGTTCTCAGCTCAAATGCTGCAAGAATACTATGGAGCTCATCCTTTTTCAACTTATCTAAATCTTTAGCTTCCTCAATAGCAAAAATATTTTCACTAAATATATTAGGAAGAGATCTTAAAATCTTATCACACACATCATTTTCAGCAAGTTCAAGACCTAAGTCTTTCATAGAATTAACAACTTCATCCATACGGAGCATGTAGTCACTAATATTTTCATCATCATTCATCTTGAGTTGTTCAAACATACCTTTGAAGTGTCTCAACTTGGCCTTTTGGACATTTACATCACCTGTGTGAACCACTTGTAGCTGTTTCCACATTTCACTAGCTGTCTTGTAGTGAATCACCTTGGTAAGATCTGCCTTCTGTAAACCTTTTAAGATTGCATTCATTGCTTTTGAATTGTTGTGATGTAGGAGCCTGTCTTCTTTAGTATAAGGACCATTTCTAGGAATAGTGTACCCGTCTTTAATCACTTCCCAAACCTCATTACCAAGAGCCATTAGATAAACCTTCATTCTTGCACTCCACAGACCGAAATCTGATCCATCAAGAATAGGTGCTGCATTGCCACTTGAATAATCCATTGTGTTCTTAACCAGTTCTTCCTGCAAGCTATTAAACCTTTCCGAAGGAACCCGCTCTGATACCAATTGAAGAACACAAGCTTATACTGAGATGGGGGGTGAACAGTATAATACCACTTTTTAATTTGCTTTAAAATCAAATTTCAAAATAGTATAATGCAATGTGTAGATAGCAGTAATAACAGAAGTAATAAAAGCAATGCACAACACACCATCCACAAAGTGACACAACAATTTACGTGGTTCACCCAATGTGGGCTACTCCACGGATAAAACTTTTCTCTAAAAGTTATATCATAGTTCTCTGGAAAACCTTCCCAATTACAAATTTTATGGGCACCAACCCAAAGGAGACACCTTCCCCTAGCTCTGCTCTTAGTGGTGATCCTCTAGAAGACCTCTACCTCCTCTACCCTTAGCAAGTGGAACTCTATCCACAGAAGACACCTGTCTTCCCTGCTCTGGCTGGAGATCTTTGTCCTCAACTCTATCACTGCAAAGCCATTCCTCAAATTCACACCAAACACAATCCTTCGGTCTAGCACAAATTTGTCCTCTTCCTCTATTATTTTTTGTTACAGTCGCACTTGGTTGAAACCAACTTTTCACTGTCTACGCATACATAGTAGCACTTGATCAACTTATGCACTTCTGTGAAAACACAGCAACACAGTCTTTACACACTCTTTGCAAATACAGCAGCACAGTATTTGCACTCTCTGCTCAAACACAATAGCATAGTTTTTGCACACTCTACACAAACACATCAGCACAATCTTCGCACTCTCTGTTCAAACACAGTAGCACAGTTTTTGCACACTCTGTGCAAACACAGTATTCGATCAGACTTCCACTTATGCACCTCTGCAATCGAACTTCTCCCCGCACTCTATCTGTGCAAATCGCACTTCAAATGCACACTTGATCTATGCCAAACTCTTCAAGCAACCTTCCTTTTATACTCACAATCTCAAGATTGAAATCTTGGTCTTAGTCGACTGTTTACCCTTCAACCATGTCGGCTGCAAAACCCTACGCTGCGTCGGCCAAGATTTAAATCTGTCAGCTTCACTGCCTCCCTGTAGCTTCTGGTGCAAAACTTCAACATGTCACGATATCGCGACACCTTTGCCTACCGTACACCTTCTATTGCTTGCTATCATGAAATCGTGACACTTTTTGCCTTTATCTACCTTGACAACGTGCTTGTCACGAAATCGTGACACTTTTGACTTTTGCTGACGTCATCTTCACTCCTGTCGTGAAATTGCGATGCTTTAGACTTCAAAGCCTTCTTCTCCACTTTTGTTGTGAAATCGCGACACATTTGCTTCTGCTGACATCAACTACAACTCTGTCGTGAAATCGTGACCCTTCTTGCTTCTTCAACCTTTTTTCGGCTTGCACCAGCGAAAATGGAACATGTCACGAAATCACGACGCTTTTGTATACAAAGCCTTCCTCTATGCTTCTGTCACAAAATCGTGACACTTCTATAGAAAACCTGCTTCCAATTTTTGTCGTGAAATCGTGACACTTTCTCCAACTGAACGCTGCCAGCTCAACCTGTCACAAAATTGTGACACTTTTTGCATTCACAAGCTTTCTCTTCAACCTGTCGCGAAACCGTGACACTTCCTGCAACTCAATACTGCCATCTCAACCTATCACGAAATCGTGACACTTTTTTTATCCGTACAACTTCTTTGTAGCCTATCGTGAAATTGTGATGCTTCTTGTTTCAAACTCTTCCTTTTGCTACATGTCGCAAAATCGTGACTGTTCTTTCTTCAAGCTTTTCAGCATGTCACAAAATCACGACAGTCCTTACTTTGATTTTTGCAGCTTGTCACGAAGTCGCAACAGTCCTCACTTTGTCTTCTGCAGCATGTCACGAAATCATGACACTTTTCCTTTCGGACTCTCTCTCCTGCAACATGTCACAAAATCGCAACACTTTCTCGTCCGAACAACTTTTCCTGGCAATGTGTCACGAAATTGTGACAATTTTCTTTCTTTGCCTTCCTGCACTTTTTGAGTCACGAAAATGCGACATGTCGCGAAATCGCGACACTTTCTATTTTGCTCTGCTTCTCTACCAACATGTCGTGAAATTGTGACAGTTTTGCCTGCTTCGTCTCTGCCTTCCAGTATGTCGCGAAATCGTGATAGTTTTGCCAGAACTTTCTCTCTCCTCAAACATGTCGCGAAATCGTGATAGTTTTGCCAGCACTTTCTCTCTCCTCAAACATGTCGTGAAATCGTGATAGTTTTTCCAGCCATCTGCATACTTTTTCTAACTTATATTTTTCTTGATCTTTTGCAACTGGGCTACTCTGATTTTCTTGGAAACTTACTGACCATGCTAAAACCTTCATCAAAACAAGTTCTTTGACATAAAAACAAATTGCTTCAAGAACTCCTTGACATCAATGACAACAACTACACTTGAGCAAAGGCAATGTACTCAAGGTACCCAAAATTGCCAACAGTGACATGACAGTTTGGGGTGTGCCAGGGGTTGCCTAGTGAGCCCGTGATCTATCGATGTCGAGGGGACAAGAAGACTCTGGTATGGCTGGTCATTGCACCTCTGGGTGAGGATTAGGATACAACGATTGACGTCCTAGACGTGGATGACATTGGGGTTACCACTGAGTATGACCAATGGTGGACTTTGCAGTGATGGCGAGGCGAGGGGCCTCTAGGGGGTGCAAAGGCGGTAGCAGCAGGTGGGGAGGGTGTAGATGCACCAGGAGAGGGCTAGGGGTTTTCGCTAGAGGATGCGGACATGGTAGATGTGGATGATTTTATGGGGGAGGATTTTGGGGTTTTAGGGCGATCAAAGATGCAGGACGTTTCGAAGTAGTGGGAGCTGGAGCAGCGTGCATTCCTAGATACACCTATGCACCAGGCTATCCCATAGGGTGTGGAGGAGAGGGATCATGCTGAGATAGTGCGATTGGAGGATCTGATTTGGAGGTAAGACGAGGAGCTAGTGGAGGCTCTGTAAAAGAGGGATCTCCTACAAACTTAGTTGGTTGAGCGGGAGAATGCATTTGATGTGTACCACTGATGGGATGGGGACACAGATGTTGCACAGGAGATGGATCTCCTATGGATGCAGCTAGCAAAGAGGGAGAAGGCATTGGCACAGCGCGATGATGTAGTGGTTGCGTACCAGTGGTGGGAGGCAAAGTGGTTTCAGAACTGGATGGATTTTGAGGGAGATATTATCCACCTCGAGGGGTGGTTACCTGAGTTCTCTGGAGGTGGGTCTTCGCGTCGGATGAGGGACAACGATACTGAGCAGTCAGCATCGTCTCATTGCAGGTGATTGGATGAGGGGGGCACTAGTGGGCGTGATGTAGGGGCGAGCAGTAGCCGCCCTGAGAGGTCCCATAGGACCCACACCATGGGGGGTAGTTCCCATTACACCGATCATGCGTGATCATGGTGGTCGATGCCCTAGGCTTGGGGGTTTTTGAGCCTTTGCATTATTGTGAGGTCAGAGGACCGATTTATTATAGCCTATGGGCATTTTTGATGATATATATAGATGATGTTATTTTTTATTATACACTTGTCATGATTTATTTTTTCTGTTTATGCACATTTATTTATGATGTATGCATGTGTTATTATGAATGCGATGTTTCTAATGATATGATGTATGCATATGGAATGAATGAAACAATTTTTTGGTAACTTGTCAATGGCACCATAAACTGTACAGGAGTTACTGGCTTTCTGTATGATGTGATTGCTTTGTGGAATGACTTTTGCATATGATAATTTTGTTTTTATAGTTTTTGTATTATCTGATGGTGATGTACGTAACAAAATGTACCAATTGTTTTAAAATGTAGTTAAGATTTTTTGAGATTCAAAGATTTTAACTAACTAGCCAAGACTGTACATTTATCTCGCAAGACTTTTGAACAAGGTATAAATTAGACTTGAGTTTGACCAAGTTATTTCACATCTTTGTGTGTGCAATTGAGTTCGTTTATGTGGTATTTGTCAGGATACCACCAAGTGCCAGATAGGTCGTCAACCAAACCTCGTATTGAGGATCACCTAATTAGCTCCACTAACTCATTTGTTGTATTTAGTAAGATTAATCCATAGGACAATCTAAGGTACCATAAACTAGCTCATCCACATGCAAACATTGGTCTGCTCACATGCAAAGCTAATGTGATAGACATATCATCATGCGTTTAGGATACTGCCATTACTAGGTAGGTTGTCCACCAAACCCGTAATGAGGATGACCTAGATGGTTTTCGAATGCTGAGAATTCCAAGGATTCAAGCTTAGGCATCTTTTATTTGCTCAACGTGTTAGGATAATTGCTCGTATACATAGTGATGAAAATCACTATTTATTTTCATTTTTGAGCAAGGGATTGGAATAGTGGTAATAACCACTATTATTTGATTGTGCATTTTAGGTTTCAAAGTTGAGCTCGTAAGTTTTGGGCTTCTGAATGGCCTTGATCCTTTTGGTATTGGGGATGACTACCCATCCTTTTCAGGGATGTGTAGTACGAATCCTTATGATTTTGGGAACCAAATGGGATTAGGGATATTATGAAGTAAGGGCATTGATATTTTAGACCTTGGGGATGACTACCCATCCTTGTCAGGGGTGTGTAGTACGAATCCTTACGACTTTGGAGACCAAGGTGATTGGAGATGTTCGTGATGATGGCTTGTTGGAATTTTGCTTTTGAATGGCATTGATCCTTTTAGGCCTTGGGGATGACTACCCATCCTTGTTAGGGGCGTGTAGTATGAATCCTTACAACTTCGAGGACCAATGGTGATTGGGATTTTTGCTAGTGGTGAAAACCACTGTTTATTAGGGGGAATTGATGGGGAAAAGTTTGTCTTTTTGTCAATTCTCAGCACTCTTGAACCATTCGCACAAGGGGATGAATAGGCTAACCTTTCACCTATGGTATCCTAGACTGCTTTGTAGTTTACATCTTCCGTTCACACAACTTGGGAATTATTTTATTTTTTTTAACTTGTGTAGGGATGTTACATAACGAGGCGTGATCCAAGTAAAAATTTCCCTTGTAAAATCCGTTTAAATTTGTACATTTTTTGGCTAGAAATTTAAAGATAGTTGAATGACGAAAACCTGACATACATTAGGAGACAACTGACTATGCAAAAAATGGGGATGGTGTTATTCTGGATGTATGTGTTTATAAAATGGATGGAAAGTGGAAAATGATAGAATTGCCACGTAATTACGGTCTATGGTGCTTGTGACATGTATGACCAAGAAATATGCAATGTATGGATGCGATGCCTAATGCAACTTATATTTTTGTATTTTGATTTTTACAAGTATGCATGGAATTGAGATGCAATTTTTTTGTTATTTTTGAGTTATTTTATTGTTTTTGTGTGTTTTTGAATATTTGTTTTTGACCAAGTGGTTATGGGAACCCTTGGAGCTTTTGGTTTGACCAAAGGGTTTATGGATACCTTTGGGGAATTTTAGGTTGACCAAGCGATTGCAGAAATCCTTGGAGCATTTGGTTTGACAAAAGGGTTTATGGACACCTTTGGGGCATTTTGGGGTTGACCAAGCGATTTTGGAAATCCTTGGAACGTTTGGGGTGGACTATGGCTCTCTAAATGTGGAATGGCCTCAAATGACTGATGTTCAAGGGTTCTAGTTCCTTGATTCCTTCAAGAGAGGCAAGCCGGTATGTTGTAGGTCCTATTTTACTATTGATGACATAAGGACCTAACCAATTTTTTGTGAACTTGTCCCTTAGATGGGGCGACAAGTTAGAATTTTGCTGGTTCTCTTTTAAGACCAAGTCACCAACCTGAAAGTCCCTCAGGTGAACCTTCATGTTGTCTGCTTTCTTATGTCGCTCTTGGTAGATACACAAATGCTCGAGATCATTGACGCGTCGTTCGTTGAGCAACGTAAGTTAGTCTAACTGGGCCTACCGTGTAGTGTCATCATCAATGAACTCTTGCATTTATATGCGTAGTGAAGGGATTTCCAACTCAAGAGGCATGACAGCCTCAGAGCCATACACCAACAAAAATGGAGTTGCCCCAGTGGGCATCCGAATGCTAGTCTGATAAGCCCATAGGGCAAGTGGGATTTGAATGTGCCAATCCTTGTGACTTTTTGTGATCGTATTTTTGAGGATAGCGACTAGTGTTTTGTTGGACGCCTCTGCTTGCCCATTTTCTTGTGGATAATAGGGTGTTGAAAAACTATGTTGAATTTTGTATTTTGTTGTCAAAGCACGCACATCTTTATTCTTGAATGACATCCCATTATTTGAGATAATCTTGGATGGAATACCAAAACAACATATGATGTTATGTAAAATAAACTTTGCAATGCGGGTTCCAGTCGTAGAGGTTAGCAAAATTGCTTCCACCCACTTGGTGAAGTACTCTATGGCCATTATGATGAACGTGTGATGACCTGACGACATAGGGGAGATCTTTTTGATTAGATCAAAGCCCCACTGCAAAAACTGCCAAGTCGATTGGATCGACTGTAAGGCCTGAGAAGGTACATGTGTCAAATTAGCATGGTGTTGACATTTCACACACTTCCTTACATATGTGCAATAATCTCGCTCTAAAGATGGCCAATAATAGCCCATGCGAAGAATGCACTTTGCAATGGCCATACCACTGAAGTGGCCACTGCATGTACCATCGTGCACTTGGGTGATCCCCCAGGTGGACTCTTGCTGGTCCAAGCAATGAAGGAGGATCCCTTCATAACTATGATGGTACAAAATATCTCCTAGCAAGACATGTTTTACCACTTTATATTTAAATGATATTTTCGTGGCATGTGTCAATCCAAGTGGGAGGTTACCTAGATTGAGGTAATCCCTTATGGGTGTGTACCAATCCTGCTGATCAGAAACTTTGATGGTATGAACGGCCAATCCCTCTTGAATTTCATCCCTAGCAAAAGCTGAGTGGGAAAGAACTTATAAAAATAGTGTTGTGTTGCTATTAAGAGGGGTCGGGGAGAACAAGGACCCCCACTTGGCTTGAGTCAAACAATCATGGATTCGAGAGAACCTATCCTGCGATGGTTCAATCTGGATCAGGTGGATTCCTAGCATTAGGTTAGAGCTTGCACGCTCCATCATGGATTGCGATAATGTTTTAACCTGAATGGTTGTCATCTCACCAGAAGGGTCTTGCGGGATTAGTGACCCCAAGGAGGCCATAGTGTCCGCAAAATGATTCGATGATCGAGGGAGTGCCTCGATGTTGTACCATTCAAGATATGCCAAGAATTTGTCCACAAGGGCTTTGTAGTCCTGTAGAATTGGGCATTTACATTGGAATACCCCCTTTACTTGGTTAACAATTAACAGCAAATCACCAAAGATGTTTAAGCATTTGATGTTCATGGTGATTGTTGTCTGAAGACCTATGAGCAAGGCTTCATATTCGGAATTATTGTTGGTGCATGGGAAATATAATTTAAATGATAGAGGCATTGGAGCCCCTTGCGGTGTGAAGAATACAATTCCCATGCCACCCCCTTGCTCACATTTAGAACCATCGAAGAATAGGGTCATGTCGGCCTATGACTCAGGCTCATTAGAATCTGGCGATTCTGAAACATGGAAGACCCCATCATCAGGTAGTTCTACGGTCAAAGGCTGATCGTCTTCAAGAGGTGCCTCTGCTAGTTGATCGGTGATGACTTGACCTTTTATGGATTTTTGTCCAATGAATTCTATGTCAAACTCTGTCAACAACATGATCCATTTTGCCGTGCGACTACTATGATAAGTACGACTCATCATGTATGGCAATGGATTCTCCTTAGACAAAACATACGTCGTATTACTAAGCATGTGGTGGTGTAGATTTTTGGTAGCAAACACCACTGCCAAGCATAGCTTCTCGATGTATGCATAGTTAAGTTCATAACTGACTAGGGTGTGGCTAAGATAGTAAGTAGCATGTTCTTTGTGTAGTTCATTTTTATGGGATAGCATGGCGCCCAGTGCCACCTTAGTAGCTGAGATGTATAAGTAGAACGACACTCCTGGTCTAGGTGGTGCCAATACTGGTGGCGAAGCCAAGTTTTGTTTGATGTCATCAAAGGCTAACTGGCATTCGTCATCCCAATGAAATGCTACCCCCTTGTGCAATAATTTATTCATGGGTCGGCACTTGTCAGATAGCTGCGCTATGAAGCGCTTGATTGATGCAACCTTTCCTTGCAGGCTTCTGAGCTACTTGATGGTAGTTGGGAGAAGCATTTCAAGGATTGCCTTGACTTTGTTTTGATCCACCTCAATTCCTCTCTTTGAGACTATGAAACCCAAGAGTTTTCTAGATGTGACACAAAATACGCACTTCTTGGGGTTTAGTCTGACTTTATGTTCAATGAGGCGACCGAGGATCTTGCTTAAGTCATCGAGATGATTTGGGTGCAAAAGAGATTTGGCAAACAAATCATCCATGTAATCTTCCAAATTTTTATGCATGTGATCATGGAAGATGTATGTCATGGCACGTTGGTAGGTGGCAACAGTGTTTTTAAGGCCAAAGAGCATGACCTTATAAAAAAATGTCCCCTAAGGTGTTGTGAACACCGTTTTTAGCTGGTCTTCGGGATTAATATGAATTTGATTGTATCCTGAGAAACCATCCATGAGGGAAAGCATTTCATGGCCCACTGTAGCGTCTACCAATGCGTCGATGCTAGGCAAGGGGAAATCATCCTTGGGACTTGCTTTGTTTAGATCTTGGAAATAATTGCATATGCAAATCCTTCCATCAGGCTTCTTGACGGGTACCATGTTGGATAGCCATGGTGGGTAATCCATGTAGATGACAAACTATGCATCCAAGAACTTTTGTAATTCATATTTGACCATTAATTCCACTATTGGGTGCATCTTACGTAGTTTTTGCTTAACTGTCTTGACTGTAGGATCAAGCGTTAAATTATGCATGACTAGCTATGGATCTAGCCCTGACATGTATTTGTAGGACCATGCAAAAACCTCCTTCTTCTCTTTGAGAAGGGCAATGTAGTCAGCTTGCTCTTTGGGAGATAGACTTACCCCCAGCTTGATAATCTATGGATTCATTGGATCAGAGCCAATGTCTAGGTTAGTCGTCTCCTCGACCAACATGTGGGATTTGTCCTCCAACTGGTGCGGAGTTGGGATCAAGTGGATATCATTTGTTGAGTTTAGATCTGCGTTGGGAACCTTTGGTTCCTCTTCAGCATGTAATATATCCTAAGTTGGCCCTAGGGTGAAATGAAGCATCTCACCAAAAGGTTAGTACTCTGATGGGGATGGTGGTGAATTGACACGATCCCAATCTATGGTGTATATGTCTAGATACAATGATTGTGTTGGATCGGCCAGATTATGGATGGGGGCGGTTAGGTCAATGGAAATCATGTTGATGAAATGATTTTGGTCTCCATTATTGCGGGTGTGGTGACTCAGACATCCTAGGTGATCTTTGTGCTTCGCATCTATCTCTATGGGTACTGGCACAAATGGATTGGCCCTATGTGTGGATAAGAGGACATGATCTGCCCTAGGCACTAATGGCTCTATAGGGTCTTCAGGCAGAATGTGCTCGATGTATACCTATAGTGGCGAATGCAAAAGTTGGTCCAACTGCGCCTGGTTTAGGTGCCACCTATGCCTTGGCCCTATGTGTAGCTATTCAAACATGTCGTCTATATCCATAGGATATTGTTGCAGTCGCATATGATTGAGATAGGTCATATCAGTCTCATATTCATAATCACTATCAGATATCCAAAGGCCTTCGTTGGTTTTGACAACTATTTGTGACATGTGAGGCTCGTCCTACTTGAGCAAATTAATGTGGTCCCATCGGGGTTGTTCCGCTCTGGGTGGGGGGACCTGATTCTCTTGAGGTGGTACTTGCTCACTTGGAGCAGCCAAAGGGAACATTGTCATGAAGCTCTCCTGATAATCATCTATGGGTGTCACTTGTGAATGATTGCTATCAGACTCAAAAGGATCCCAAGGCACTACCTCATACTCTGACTCGTCTTCTGAAGACCCTTCTTGGTCTTATCTATATCTCTCTTGCATGTGAGTCCTTGAACTTTCTCCATTTTTGACCGAAGGGAAAGGGTTGTTAAGGTCAACAAGGTTGGTGGTTAGCAATGGGAGATAATCCCCCAATGTATATGTTGGGTTAGGATTGGCATATGGATATAATGCCGACCCATCCTTGTTGCCTATCCCTAGGCCTTGCATGTTATCTACCAATATTTCGAGGGGTAGGGGGTGGTTGAACCCTACTCCTGACTTGTCATACAGCATTTGATATCTTGGTTGGAAAAGAACGCGCACTCCTTGCTCATACCTGCCCAAACCATATCCATGCCAGTTACATTGGACAAGATATCTCAAAGCAAATTTTGGGTTGGACAAATAGTTGACATCCTCATCAAAGGGCTCTTCATCTTCTTCTTCTTGCATGTAAGGTTCAATGCCATTATTGAGGCCCCCATAAACAAATTTTGTCTGATTGGGTGGGTAGCCGAGAGGAACCACAGTGCCGATGGGGAGTCGAGGTCTCCCCATGTCCTGCATGGAATCAAGTGCGGGTGTTGCTATAATGTTCCACACTAGATACTCCCTCAGGCCTATACTAGCCATTTCAATGGTGATCGTTTGCAGTTGAGGGGGAGCAAATGGGAGTTCTTCCTGAGTCCACTTCATGTAGGGTGAACTAGGCGTCTCGACTTCCATTCGGCTAGGCATCTCTTCGGTAGATATGGTTGAGACTGACAGTGGTGCCTCTTCTAGGGGTTTCTTCCCCTTGTCCTTCGATGTGGCCACTGTAGGTGGCATTGTTGGTGAAGGACCAGATGATGAAGATGGACCCAACTGGGGATTTGATGGACTTAACAGCGGGGATGCATATGGAATCAAACCCTGGTTAGATGGATTCAACTAAAAATCCAAATGTGTTGATGGAAGGGTCGACTGCGGCATCAGTTGCACCTTATTGCAGTACTTAAAGGGCTCTAAATCTACTAGGACTACATGCACCTACCCTTCGAATGTGTACTTTAGGCACTTATGAGCTATTGAAGGGACACACTTCATGTCCCTGATCCAAGGCCACCCCAGCAAGATATTATAGGCCATCTCACCTTCCAAGATGTGGCACAATGTATGAATAGTATTTTGTCCCACTTGGATGGGTAGGACAATAGTGCCAACCATTGAGCATATCGCATCATTGAATGCTCACAGAGTGTAGGTGGAAGCCACGATGTGAGATGATGGCAACTTCAGATGTTTCAATGCCGCTGTTGTAATTATATTACTGGAAGAGCCAGTGTCCACCAACACCCTCTTATATAGAATCCCCTTGACCCACGCAATGACGTGCAGGGGTAGATCCATCATATCACCAGTCACCAATTTTAGCTTGTCTTCTCTAAATGTGATGACCGATTATGTACATTGTTTTACATGTCCCACAAAGTTGTTGAAAGCATTTGCTTCATGGGGCTGCAGCTCGATGGCTTTTAATATCTCCATTAGAGCCTCCCAATGGGGCGTTGATTGTTGAATGAGCTTGTAAATGGAGAGCCTAGCCAACGTGGTCCTTAGAATTTGTGTAAGTCTAGTCTAAAGCATGGCCACTGGTCTAGGCGGGGGAGGTTGTGTAAGGTGCTGTTGAGGTTGTGACATCGATGGAACTTCTCCTGTGGCCATCGTGGGGGCAGCTCCTGGGTACCTCTTATTCCTAGTCACTATGTTTATCATCCCTACATACCCCTGCATGAGGCAATTCTATGTTACCTCATTGACATGAAGGTTCTTTTCCTGCATATCATGGGCAGGCAGTGGGTCTTTGAAGACTCCCATCTATTGGTTGTTTGGCGCTACAGGGTTGTCCACCACTAGCGTCTTGTTGTCTATTAGGTCTTTCACCAAGCCTTTAAACTTCCAACATGCATTAAGGTCATGTCCCTTCTATCTGTGGAACCTACAGTACAAGTCTTCCCTAAAGCCCTTAGGCTTTGGCGCATTGGGGTCTATGGGTTTAATCTTGGGTAGGTTGATCAAATTTGTTGCTGACAAGTGGTCAAACAGGGAGTCTCTGGACTCTGTGTAAGGTGTGAATTGTTGCCTAGGCCAACGCTATTGATTTTGTTCTTGCCTCTGATTTTCTCTATCATAACTATTAAGAGGCACCGCCTGATAGTTAGCCTTTTGGGGTTGTGTTGCTTGTGCAGGCTTAGGGACGTTTATAGCAACCTGATTGACCGCAGATGGGTTTCGTTGCATGGTCCCTATCTTGGTGTTTTTAGACCATTCTTTCTTCTTTGGCTTGGCTATCTCACCATCCTGAATCTTGATCTCCTCAATGATTCTGGCTTGCACCAGAGCTTCCTCTAAAGTGGCATATTGCTATAGCTACAATAGCATGGAGATTGATCTCAAACATCTCTTTGAGAACATTTGGGTGAGGTCAGACATAGGAGGGAGGTAGGGCAGCTTTAAAAGCAAAGTCCTCCATCGGTTCCCATAGGCTGCCATGGTTTCTTCCTCATACTGATTGAGGCTAGCTAGGTCGCTTAGTGATGCCTTCTTATTGGTGTTGAAGGTGAAGCGTTCGAGGAATGCATCCACTAGATGATCTAAGTTACTAATGATGTGCTTTGGAAATTGAGTGAACCAATCCGAGATAGGGCCTGCAAACGTGGTGATGAATTTTCTTAGCAGCAAAGCATCATTGTCCTAAATTCCAAAGCATTGGCTCAGGAATCTAGTCAAATTCTCTTGGGCATCTTCCTCCCCTCTAAATATTTCCAATTGAGGTAGTTTAAAGTGTTCAAGGTAAGGGGGTGCTGGCACTGACAGATGAACAAGATGACTGTGGAGTTGGAATAAAGTGGGTTTTTGGGGCCCAGAAGTCTTGGTCTCCATAGACTCCAAGAGCTCTAGCAATGCTTTATATGCATCAGAAGATTTAATCTCTTCCTCCTTAGTTTATTCCTGTTGCAGGTTACGGGGAACTTGAGGCCTATAGAGGGGTGGCTGAATAGCGCCCACTCTGCCTTGGTAGGGCATTTCTTCCCGCTATTCTTCTTGATCATACTCCTCATAATATTCTTGAGGAGTTCTCGAGCGAGACCCATGACCATGGGTGGGCACCCGTGGAGGGTACCCCTCATTGTTCCTGGGAGTGGCCTCCCACTCAGGTCTAGGGGGTCTCGGAGGCAGCACTTGGTAAGGTCTTGGAGACTTGTCTTGCACTAGGGGGTTATGCCTTTCTGCCCTCTATGTTTGAGGGTTTGGAACCCTCTTAGGCACAGTGTTGTAGAGCAGCTCATTTATTTGGCACCGGATGTGCTCTTTTCTAAGGCGATATAGATGCTCTAACTGTTGTTGGTATTTCCTAAGCTGCATTATTTGCGCTTGGTGGGTGGCATATTTTACAAATGCCAAGTCAATTTATTCCACAGTATTGTGTTTAGGAAGCCTAGATGCCTCTCCTATATGTCTATCTCGGTCATGGTGATCTGAAATCCCTATGGGTTGCTTTCCTCTATCGAGGTTAGCGAAATTCACCTGAGGCTCTGGCCTTAGTGGGTGATCCTGATACATAGTAGGTGCAGAGGCACATTGCTCCCATGTTGTGTATTGCTCTTGAGGAATGTAGTGGTCTTCCTCGTACTCCCTTTCATATGTGTGAAAGGGGCAGGTAGAATTGGCTTGCCCTGTCTGAAGAGCCTTGTGATCTGGATTTGGCCTAGTGTTTTTGACAGTAATACGGGGTAAATGAGGCATGAAAAAATTGTGTGGGACCTCTTTATGGACCCTATGTTGCTCTAGCACTTCCTAGTGCAGTGGCCACTCATAATGAGCGTCTATGGTAGCCCTCCCATATATGTTGAGTTCCACGTGTATGGCTTCCTCCTAAAAGGGTCTATGCTGAGTGGGAGTGCCCCTCAAAGGGGTGCCTCCATAGTCCCATTATGTAATGGCATGATGTGGAATATCTTGTGGATCAGGCCGCCAAGGCGGTATGACCAAGTCCTCAGGACTATATCGGAGGTGACTTGTCCCCCTTTGTACACTTTCTACAGCTTTTGCCCGTGATTGGGATCGGCTACGGGTGTACACCATGTTGATGTTTACCTAAATATGTGTACATTTTTATCTTCTTTAGGATTCCTTATGCTACATTAAACAAAATGGAAACACACAATCAAAGCAATGATTATATTGTTTATGGATTAAAAGTGTGCCCTAAATCTGGTTCGGTGTGTTTTGATGTTTGTTTTGAGAACCTTGTAAAGAATTTTTTGTATATGCAATATGAGGGCTCTTATATCTCCCAAAAATGGTCACCCCTTCAATATACCACTACCAGGCCGTTATACCGAACCTCTCTATATACCCACCCTTACATGAGGGAGACTATAGGTACATGAGAGCAGAATAGTACATGGACCATAGGTGGTATGAAAGGGAATCACTCTGTTTATGACACCTACCATAGAATACTTATCCTCATGCATTGGTAATCACCCCAGCTACACTTGGTCAGCTTTCATCAGGATTTACGTCTAGCAACAGTCACGATCGGGGTTATGTATGCAATATTTCAAGCCAAGGTGGTGATGAAATCCACCGTTGGTCTTGATCAAGGGTTGGGGTTTTACGACCAACTCCTTGGTGTTCAGATTATCTCATGATGTGTGAGGTTATTTTTATTTTGCATAAATGAAGAAATTAGGCATTAAAACTCTCCTATGCAAGCAAATAACCAGAAAACATAAAGTTGAAAGTGACAGAAGGTGTTTAGGACCCCTACCTCTTCTCTGCCCAAATCGGATGCCTCTGAATTTCTGTCCTAAAATTGCACAAAGAGCTATTCATCCTGGGGTGAGATGAATAACGAATCTGTATTCGTCCTAGGGTAATGCAAATTCCTATTCATCTCAGGGTGGCACGAATTCCAGCACTGTATTCGTTACAGGATGGAACGAACAACATTCCAATGCTTGAAATATTGATACCTGTAAGCAAAAAAATACAACTTTTGATCAAAAATTTAATCTTAAAATATCTCCACTGAAAGCACGAGGATACGAAAACAAAAACGAAAATGCCAAGTGCGATGTATGCAAAAGCGAAACGTAACACGAAGTCCTACGAACTGAAACACATGAAAGGAGAGAAACGTAAACCAATTGAAACAAGATAGAAAGCAAAATTCGAATACAACCCTTTTTATTAATTTTCTTTAAAATCGTGTTACAATACGTCTCCTCCCTTTTGGGGACTAGGAGCATTAAGTAGAGCTCTATTACACCACAGATTGATACGCTTTATTTCGCATTCCCACATGTAAAATGGGTGGAGCAAACATCGTCGTCACTTGCATGAATATGTCTTTGATTCCTTATTTCTCCTCTGGTGTCGAGATCCTATGTTCAGAGAAATAGAAAAGGATTAGTCGCACCTATGGATGGAGAGAAACATGCGATCCCTAAGGTCTGTGGTCAATGTATGCATAAAATGATTAAAATGATAACTAAAACATATCAGAATGAGGTAAAACTTTAATAGAAGAAATAAAACATTACCAGGAAGCCACTAGAAAAGGAACAGTCCAAAAATCTTACACAGATTTCTAATCGCTCCGGGGTGGGATGATTAGGACTGTCATAACCTGTCTGAAAGCCACCTCTCAAATGTCTAGTCCCGAGGCCTCCAAATCACTTGCAAAGTTGGGGTTAGGTAAAATGGGGTATTTTAGGATGATCCAGATGGTCATATTTTGCCAATTTAGCCTCTATCACCTAGAATCTGATGATGCTATCTGCATGTTAGTGAAAGTGATAAATAAAAAAAGCATGATCAAAACTTGTCCATGAAATTTAAATGAAAGTATATGTAAAGAACCTAGAATCAGATGCAAAAGAAAAATTAGGAAAATTTGCCACAAATTTCTAATGGCTCTGGGGTGGGGCGATTAAAACTGCGATAATGTGGGGGGCACCCGGGGGACTCTTTTTTGGCACCAATCCACTTGGGATGGGTCCAAAACCTCTTGTGGGGTTGTGTCAAAAAATTTGGTAGGATATTATGGCCAAATGTTCGGGTTTGGGTCCGGATTGTGCTTCCAATAATCACCCAATAACCTCCCTTCCAATAGAGGGATCAAGGATGTAAAAGCACAAACGATGGGTGAGGATATAATTTGGCAGCAGTTCATTGCTCCAAAAGCTCCTCTCTTGTTCTCCTCTTTGGGGTGAGAAGACTCACCAATTTATAGACCTAGGGTCTCTCTCTTTGAATGCGCATGTGAGTGCGCCACTTGAGTTGCTTATCCTATTTTGAGAGAAAATATTATTTCCTGATTTAGAGTCTCCTTGCATGAGGCCTCAAAAAAATCAAGGCATGCATGATTGAAGTCTCTCTCTCTGATTTGAAGTCATTCCTTGCAACTACATATCCTAAAGTTGTAGTTAAGTGGCGGACCTAGCGAGGTTTGACTTTTTTCTAGTCAAACCTGCTATTTGCCCCACCCTGGAGCGAATGCTGCTAATCATCCCTGGGTGAGACGAATACCAGTTTGTAATCATACCAAGGTGGGACGAGTAGGGAGCAAAGTGCCAAAAAGGTGCCAAATTGACCTTTGACCTTCTAAACTGTTATGGGAGTGGTTAGGACCACTTTTTAACCTCTGGGGGCTACCCTAGGGGCTATGTATGTCAATTCGATCAGTGGTTGTCATCACATAATCGGATTGGTGTTATTTTGGTGTCTACAGAGACCTTTTTATAAGATTGAGAAGAGAAAGAAAGCATATATTATTGAGAATGGAACTGATACAATTGAGTAGAGGTATGATACCCTTTATATAGGAAGATGTATTCCTTGGCCAACACTCTACCTAGATATGCAATGATTATCTTGCATATATACAGCTTACATATTGACACTTATGTATTTATTATATTGCATGAAGTAAATAGATAACTTCCTCCTCAAGTAATATAATATCCTAAGTATGTACCTATCAAGGTACATTTACATGGCCTCAAATAATGTAATATAATATATTTATAACATGTTTTGTGTTGGTCATCAAGATTAATTTGAATTTGGTTGTATCTTGAGAAACCATCCATTAGAGATATCATTTCATGGTAAATGCAACTGCCAATAAGAGTATCAATATTTGGTAGAGGAAAGTCATCCTTAGAACACACTTTGTTAATATCTCGAAAGTTAGTGCAAATGTGAATCACCCCATTAGACTTGCGAATGGGTACCATATTTGAAAGCCACTCGAGATAGTCAATGGGTTCAATGAAACCTGTTGGCAATTTGAGTAATTTTGTATTGTCATTGATGTCACATGGATCACATTGAGTTTTGGTGGCAAAAGCACTTCATAAATAGTCATTTATGATATTTTGGAGAGCATAGATGTATATAGGTTTTTGTGGCACAAGAGGCATATAATATTTCTTTTTTAAAGATTATATTAATGGTTTTTATTAAAACCATTGGAAAAGGTTTTTCATTAAAACCACTATGCTAATACTTCTCCAAATAATGATGGATGAAAATGTTTTTCAAATAAAACCTAGGTGTAAAACGTTTCATTGCAAAATTTAAAATAATGAAGGAGATATCCCAATTCAAAGTTAAGAGGTGAATTTTTAAATTCTTAGTTAATAATTCTAAGGTCTAAAGTTTAATTTTATTATTCTTCCATGTGCAATGGTTGGGGAGATTAATAAAATCCCCTGACATCATTCGAAGGCATGGAGGTACATATAAATAAAAGGTAAAACCTTTGTTTATAATAGATTGGGAATATTGCGCATGAGTGAGAATCGTTGAAAGGGGAGAAACGAAGAAATAAAGAAAAATAAATTTCATTTGAGAGCAAGGTCAAGGAGATAGCATGGGAAAGTGACATCAAGCAGGAGCCTATAGCATAGTTGGTAGCGCACGAACTTTGCACAAGGTAGGTTCACTGTTCGAATCCCGCCAGGGGCAAAGTGTTTTGCAAAGGAAGGTAATTTGAGTTTTAATATTTGAGTGTAGGAAAAGTTGGATGTTTGGTATTAAATCCCAACATGGGTTGACGTCCACGTGATAAGTGTTTCACAACGCTAAGTGACAGGAACAAATTTCGACTCACGTAAAGGTGTGAAGACGCATTGTTTTTTGTAAGGCATTAACAATTTTGAAGATGGTGAAGGCACATTAATTTTGGTAAAGGCATTTCTTAAAAAGGTATTTATCTCTAGTGCATGGTAATATTTGATATTGCCAAAGTTTTGGTGCATTGAAAATCATTTCTATTATAACTAGGGATTTATAAGGTATTTAGTAAAAATAAATGATTATTGTATGTGCTTAGGGAGTTATAAGGGTTGAATTTAAATATTTGTGATTGTTGTATGTGGAGTTATAAGGTGTTAAATTAAAAATAAAAAGCATAGGTGTTTCCTGTATGTATTAATAAAAATTAGGGAGTCATAAGGATGGAAAGTGTTGAACTTGTTATATATTCTAGTGCATGATTTAATTATGAAATTAAACTAGGAACTTGAGACCTAGTTAATTGCCACCTTGAGTTAGAAGACATGCACATGATTTAGGGTTTGAATTTGAAGACAAAATGCTTTATTATGTGCCTTGGCTATTAAGAAGAAGTGGATGTATTAGAAAATCAATTTTGTGGATAAAATTGATGTTTGAGTTCAATATTGCTTTAGTGGAGTTCATTGAAAGTATTGACATTATTGAGGAGGTTTTTGCCATTGCTTGAGGATATTATTGTTGGTTACTTGTTGAGTACATTGCCACTATTTGATACCATTGAGGAGATCATTTGCTAGTCACTTGTGGATATATTTATATTTCATTTGAGGAGATCATTGTTGGCTATTTGAGGGCTCTTAGCTTGAGGCAGTTGTGCTTGTTTCTTGAAGAGATTATTGACATTGTATGAGGGAGATATTAATGAGAACCTATTGCTATCACTTGTGGAGATTGTCCTTGGTTGGCTAAAGTCCTCATTGTTATTTATTGGAGAGGTTTTCATTAGAGAGCCCATTTGCCATATATTTGAGAGTTCATTGTTAAGCATTATTATCATCCATTTGAGAGAGTATTTGTCATACATGGTTGAGTTCATTGTTGAGCATTGTTATCATCCATTTGAGAGATTATTTGTCATACATGGTTGATTTCATTGTTGATCATTGTTATCATCCATTTTAGAGAGTATTTATCATACATTGTTGAAATCATTATGGATCATTGTTGTCATCCATTGAAGAGTACATTGCCATTCATTGTTGAGTCTATCATTGAGCCTTGCCTTCATTTATTTGTGGATGATATTTGAGTGCTACTTGAGCATTATTGATTGAGACTTTTTTTTTAAATAAAGGGGTAAAAATTTATTGATAAAAATTCTGGATTACAGAGTACAACTGAGCTTCCAACCAGGACTCAAATAAAAAGCCAAACAGGCTAAAACCACTAGACTAGAATGAAACCCAGAAAAGACAACAAGAATAAACAACATTAAGTCTATACATCCTTGTGGATCAACTCCCATAGGTGTTGAGAGTCCCCAAACGGGAGACTCTCCCAATTATTGATACTTCAAGGATCCAGCAACTCAGAAGCCCTTTTGGCCAGGTAATCAGCAACCACATTCCATAACCTTGGAATGTACACAAAGGATATAAATTCAAACTCTTCACTCATTCAGAGAATATGAATGGCTACAGAGACCAACTACAACTTAAATTACTCCACCCTTTTACTCTTTAAAATATTAACCACAATTTGAGAGTTAGACTCCCAGATAATCCTATGCTAGCCAAGAGAAAACCCCTTTTGCAAGGCCTCAAGAATTGCAATAGCTTCCATAAAATTATTGGAGTGAACACCTTTATAAATGAAAAATAAAAAACTAACACCACCAGTAGAATCTCTTCCAACATCGCCAATGCCAACATGTCCAGGATTACCCCTAGACGATCCATCAGTATTAATTTTTAAAACTCCTCTAGGGGATGACCTCTACCTACCATCTCTCCTAACCTTCTTGTTGAGCTGAGGAACCCTACTAGGTCTAGAAGAGTTCACATCATCCCCAAAGAGACAAATGGCTTGTTGTACCTTCTCCTCCCTAGAATATAAAAGAGGGTCCACATCACATTTTCTATGGATGGTTTCATAAACCATATACATGATCCTTTGTCAGATCTATTGAATAGCCAAATAACTACCCTAAAATATGTGTCAGTTTCGTTGGAGCCAAATTTTTCTAGATGATGAAAGAAGGGCCCAAATTCCAAGCCACTCAAAGGAATGGGGCCTTGGTCGAAGGTCTGCCCAGAATACTCCAAAAATCCACCAGGGATAACACATGAAAACATGGATGGTTTCAAGTGCTCCACCAACGGTGCCAAATGTCTCTGGCAAAGGAGCATTGAAAAAATAAATGAGAAGAGTCATCGTCATTCTTACTGCAAAGGACACAAAAAGAGGGACCCTGGAATTCCCTCTTCCTCACATTATACCAAGTGAGGCATTTATTACAAGCTACCAACCAGAGAAAGAAGTTACATTTTGTCTAGGGAAATTTGTTCCACACCTTTTTCCACCAAGTGATAGGAAGACTCCTATACTTTTGCTTATCAAGAACCTGATAACCATAGGCTACCGAGTAGGTTCCCTTAGGATCAGGGTTCCAAGTCAAAATATCTTTACCCTTCAATGAAGAACAAGGTCTCCTAGTAAGAATAAGAGAAAGCACCTCTATGTCCTTGGCCAATCTCCCCTAGGGCCATTCTTGTGGATCTTTCCACATGTACATCTCCATATTTCCAAAAGACTAGATTTTTTTAAAGTCCTCCACACGAGACCAACCTGCTTCCAAGAAAAAAATGCTTAGGGAATGTAACCTAGGATATTGATTCAAGATAGGAGGGTGGCCATTCCAAGAATCCTCCCAAAAAAGAGTATTTGATCCCTGATTGCAAAACCAGAACAAACCCTGCTTGATTAAATTAGCTCCTCTTTTCAGAGTGTCCCAGATAACTGAACCTTTCCCAACCAAGCTGTCTCTAGAGATTTTAGCCTCACAAATACCTCTCAAATATTTACAAGATAATATTTTAGCCCAAATATGATCTTGAGAGTTACACCATCTCCAATAAAGTTTTGCAGCCAAAGCCTAACCAAAAAGAGTTGTCTATCACAACACAAGGCCTCCCTCTTGCATCGGCCTACATATAGAATCCCACCTAACCAAACTTCATTTATATTGATCAAGTTTTCCAGACCATAAAAATTGTCTTGAAAAAGCATCCATGTCCTTGATGAAGTGAGAGGGAGCTATTTGTACAAAACATCTATAAATGGGTAAATCTTGAACAACATATTTTAAAAGAAAAACTCTACCTACAGTGGATAGCCATATGAAAGTCCAGTGATTAACCTTCCTTCTAAACTTATCAAGTATAGACTACCAAGAAGATCTAGGCAGAGGGTGAAATGAAATTGGAATACCAAGATAAATTAAGGGGTGAGTCCCAACCTAGAATCTTAGAATGCGAGCAATTATAGATTGAATAAGAGGAGGGGTATTGAAGAAGAAAATAGAAGACTTGTCCTCATTAATCAATTGTCCAGAAGCACCAAGATATATGTCAAGCGACTGTCTAATATTTCCAGCTTCCATGATAGTAGAAACTCCCAAAAAAGTAGTATCATAAAAAAATTGAAGGTGGGAAAGAGGTGGAAAACTACTATCCCAATTCCACCCCTGAATGAGACCCTGCATGACTTGAGACTTGAGCAATATTCCCAACCCTTTCGCCATAATGATAAACAAATAAGGAGATAAAGGATCTCCTTGCCTCAATCCCCTTGAGGCTTCAAATAGATCTGATGGCTCATTATTAACAAGAACAAATAATGAGGAAGAAGAAACACAACTCATCACCCATATAATCTATTCCTACTCAAATCCAAAAGTAGCAAGAACTTTCTGAAGAAAGGACCATCTGACCTGATCATAGGCTTTGGCCATGTTCAACTTAATGAACATAGTTTTCTCCTTAGAAGTTTCCATTGAGTGAATAGCTTCTGTAGCAATTAAAACCCCATCCAAGATTTTTCAGACAACAACAAACCATCCTTGCTCCTCAGAGATGATTTTTCTCAACCATATCTTCAGCCTCTCTTCAATAATTTTTGTGATGATCTTATACACAACATTGCAGAGAGCAATAGGCCTGAAAATATCCAAGGAATTTACTCCCTCTTTTTTTGGGTATAATCACCAAAAAGGTAGCATTTAGGGCCCTTAGCATCTATTTGTTCTTTTGGGACTCATGGACCACATCCAAAAGATAAAATTTGATTAAAATCCAAAATTCCTGATAAAACTCAATTGGGAATCCATTTGGACCTGGGGCTTTTCCTTTTTTCATCTTGAATACAACATTTTCCAACTCGTCAAGGGAAATTGGACCCATAAAGTGCTCATTCATATCTCTAGAAACAATTGTTGGAATATAGTTTAGGATAAGCTTTTCATTCTCATCATCTGATAGGGAGTCCTCCTTGAAGAGAGACAAAAAATATCTCTTAGTCTATTTTGAAATATCCCTAAAATAAGAGAGAAGGGCAGCCTGAGAATTCACAAGAGAGGTCATCAGGTTATCATTACGGTGAGCCTTAATTGAGTTATAAATAATGTTGTGTTCCTATCCCCTTCCTGAGGCCAATCTACTTGAGATTTGTGTTTCCAAAAAAATTCTTCTATCAGTTCCCATTCAGCAAGGTCTTTTGCAACCTCAGATTCTTCAACAAGAAGCTCCTTCATGAATCCCTGATCTCTAATATTCCTTGAAGATTCTTCCATCCTCCTAAAATCTGCCTGCTTAGCCAAGGAAAGGTTCCCAAAATTCATTCTATTCCATCTCTTCAATTTATGTTTTACAAATTGTAGTTGCTTCATAAAGGAATACATAGCGGTGCCATGAGGATGTTTTCTAGTGGTCCACCAGCCTTGCATGAAATCATGAAGCTTAGAATAATGAAGCCACATAAGTTGAAACTTAAAGGAGGGATTATTTTTTAGCCCTAAATTCAAAGTAGAGAGTTTGATCGGCCAATGATCAGATCCCCTACCCTCCAGAATCATAGAACTAACACCTCTGTTATTAGCCATCCAATAATTGGATATCAAAAAACTATCTAGTCTCTCTGAGATGGAAGCTTCCCCACACCTTCTATTATGCCAAGTAAATATCCCATTATCTGTCTTGATGTCAACCAAGTTTAGGGCCTGGATATGAGCACTAAAGACAAAATAAAAATGCTCGAGACGGTCCACCCCACCATGTTTATCCTCTAGACAAGTGATAGATTTGAAGTCTCCAACTAAAATCCATGGGTACAGGGGAACCAAACTTCTCACAAAGAAAATGTGCTTCCATAAATTCACTTTACCATTGTAATAAATAGGAGCATACACATTTGTAAGTAGGATGATTTCACCATATTTATTATCATGACCGACCATTGAAATAGACCATCTACTGGAAATCCAAGTAAGAGGGGATATCTTAACCGGATCCCATAAACAAGCGATGCCACTAGCATATCCACATGCACCAATACACTGGCATTGCCCCATTCTCCACAACTTGGGATCAATATTGAACATACTATCAATAGCCAATTTAGTCTCTTGAATAAACACCACATCTGGAGAATGCACATGAACCAAATCACGAATAACTTTTTATCTGGGGATGTTATTCAACCCCCTTACATTCCATGAAAGGATAATAATTTTTGGGGTTAGAAAAATGGGAGTCCAATGTTCTCACCAAGCCTGACTCCAAAAAAGTCTCCCTCATTAACTTAATTTTATCCTCGTCCTTCTTCCGACCCACCTTCATATTCTTATCCAAAAAACTCTTTTTTAATTATTTTTTGCTGCAATCCCAACACCGTTGGAGTTTTGTAGTCCAAGGATGACTACATCAGTTCCTGAGTAGGAGAGGGCATAACTAAATTTGTACCACTTTCCAAAATAGTTTCCCTTATAGGGATAGACCCAACCATATCCCCTATACTCAGATCCAAAGCTCTTTGTTCTTCATTTAAACCCCCTAGATCTGATTCCTTAAGTTCCCCCTAAAGAAGTGACATATGATTTGCTTTGTTATATTTGCATCAGGTAGCGACGTTTCAGGTATCTACATGCACTGATAAAGATCATATAATATTTCAAAATGATTGAGTAGAGCATTTGGCTGGCTATTCTTAAGGTATTTGTTTGCCCTTCGTCCTCTATTTTGGGCTTTTACCAGAATAAAACCTTCCTTATCCCATTCCCCTTCCTTTATCAGGGATTTTCCTTTATCCAAAATTTTTCTATATTGATAGGGCCCAGGATTTGAAGCCACATGCGAGACAAACTTAGGGCATTTTCTTTGTAGGTGGCCTTATTCATGGTAAATCCGACAACGAAATGGAAGAGCTTCATAGTCAAGTTTTTGAACCCATGTAGTTGATCCAAATTTTTTTCAATAGAATCTGGAATAGGATTATTTAAGTCAATTTCAACACAAATACGAGCAATAGAGATTACCTTTTTATCCATTTTCTATTGTGACGGTCCAACCGGCTTCCCAAGTAGAAGGGAATCTCCAAATTTCCAACTGGAGCCATGGAAGCCACACCCATACTGGAACCTGTGACGATCGCTCCTCTTATGGGTTGAAACCCACATGCCAGGGTTTAAGAAAGAGTCCCACTTAGTTATAGAAATAAATACCTCCTTCAAATGCTTTGTTACGATCTACAATACAATAGAAAACCACCATTAAATAGTTGTTCGGACTCAACATCACCTCCACATCACCTTCAAGATTCCAAGTCAACCTGACCCAAGCCTCCACAAAGGAGAGAGACATTCAGATGCCCAAAAGTTTACCAATAAGGGCATGTTTGGTTAGATACTCCACATATTCTGCCACTGATTCTGGTTGAACCACTAGAACTGGCCTGGATTCACATCGTTCCAAACATCCATTGTTCTTTAACAAGCGATTCCAAACATGCACTGGAAAATCTTGTTCCTTCCAGTCATTTTCAAATGAAAAAATATCATGAGCATGCACTCTTTGTGTCGGACCCGATGCCATCATGACATTCCTCCAATTTTTTAGACCTCCTCCGAAAGTTGCTACCATCCCCGCAAAGCAGTTTTTCTTCATCAAACCCTAGCAGAGTAGTTTTTCCTCATCAAACCTTAGCAGAGCTCCAAATTATATTCTTTTATGTCACCTAAATCATCCATTATTGATTGATACTTTGAGAAGGCTTTTGGGATAGAATTTTTGGATAAATTTGAGGCAACTTTTGTGCATGATTGAGTGAGACTTTGAGAAGGCTTTTAGGATAGATTTGAGGCAACTTTTATGCATGATTGAGTGAGTCTTTGAGAAGGATTTTGGGACAAATTTGTGGACAGATTTGGGATAGAATTTAAGTAGGATTGTTTGAGCCTTTTTTTGAAGGCCTCAAGTACAGATTTGGGACAACATTTGAGCAGGATTGTTTGAGCCTTTTTGTCAAGGCCTTGAGTACAAATTTGGGATAATATTTGAGTAGGATTGTTTGAGCCTTGTGAGAAGGCATTGAGGAAAAATTATGAGCAGTGAAAGAGATAGAAAAAAAATAGAAAAACATACCAACACCAGTTTCCTAGTTGAGTAGATCAGTGAAAGCCCACCTGAGCAGATCAAGATTGCCTAGCTGAGTAGATCAGTGGATTACCTAGCTGAGTAGATCAATGGATTGCCTAGTTGAGCAGATCAGTGGATTACCTAGCTGAGTAGATCAATGGATTGCCTAGTTTATTAGATTAGTGGAGATCCCACTTGAGTAGATCCAAATTTTCTAGCTGAGCAGATAAGTGGATAGCCTAGCTGAGTAGATCAGTGGATTGCCTAGTTGAGTAGATCAGTGAAGAGCCCACTTGAGGAAATTAGGAAAACCTAGCTTTGATCATATCAAAGTAATAATTTGTATTGGGATAAGGATCCATATTTCTTTGTGAAATATTATAATGAGATTATATTATGGAATACCCCACATTGGGGTAACCACGTTAAATCTTATGTCTCAATTATGTGTGGTGATTTGTGAACTTGCGTACTATTGCTATCTATGTCATTAATGCACACTGCTATATTTGGTTATTGCAATTAAGGACACTAATTGATATTGATTTGGAAAGAAAGTAAAAAGTGGGCACTATATTGTTCATCCCCCCTCTCAGTATAATATTGTGTTCTTAAATTGGTATCAGAGTGGGTTCCTTCGAAACAGCTAACAACTTGAGGGCAGATTCTACAAGAACACATATGGCTTCATAGAATGGATCATCTACAAGTAAGGCTCCAGTGTTTGACGGTAACAATTATGCTTTCTGGAGCACGAGAATGAAGAAATACTTGATATCACAAGGATATGAGTTATGGCAAATGGTTGCAAAAGAGTATAAGGTTGAAGGTGATCCTGAGATAGATGAAACTATTAGGAAATTGGTTGAGATCAATGCAAAGGCAATGAATTGTATTCTGAGTGGGCTATGTGAGACAAATTTTACAAAAGTCATGGTATGTAATTCAGCTAATGAAATGTGGACCAAGTTGCAGAATACCTATTAAGGATATTCCAAGGTAAAGTTGGGAAAACTAAAAACTCATAGAAAAATATTTGAGGAATTGAAAATGGAAGATTCTAAAGATATTGTAATTACTTCGAGTTGATGAGATTGCTAACACCATGAGATGTCTAGGATTTGAGATGAAAGAATTAGATGTTACTCAAAAGGTTTTGAGATCACTTCCCATGAAATATGATGCAAATGTTTCAGCGATAGAATAAACAATGAATATCGACAAGCTAACAATGGAAGAGCTACAAGTAACTCTCACAACTTATGAGATGCGGATAGATAAGCATAAAGCTCCAATGAAATAAATTACATTCAAGACTTTAGAGAAAAATAAAGAGAAATATCCAAAGATAGATAGATATTTAGATAATAATGAGGAAGCTAACTTCATCAAAAGGAAAGAGGACTCAAGGAATTACAGGGATATGAAGAAATTCAAATGCTATAAGTATGGTGATTATGGTCACTATACAAACAAGTGTTCACATGAAGAAAACCGTGATGATGAAAAACAAGGTCATAGAAGAAAAGGAGAAGAAAAGCATGAACATGACAAAGATGAAAAGTACAAGAAAAGCAAGCATGAGAAGAAGAAGAGTTTTCATAAGAATAATAAAACCTTCTACATTAAAGAAGCAAGTGATGGTTCAGTTCACAGCAATTAAGACCAATCAGATGAATAAGAATGTACATTCTTTGGAATAAGTGAAGAAAGGTAAGAACACCTATTCCTAGGTATTGAAGTTAAAGAAGAGGATATATCTATTGAATAAAGACATGAAGAGCTTGTTGTAGCCATTGAGAAATCAAACATGTACAAGAAAGGTCTAAGAATACTAAAATGCTTCATATGCATAGACTTTGGGTATTTAGATGATGATTGTACGTACTACATCAATTTCAACAAGAAAATTTTATCTGTGGAAAAATAAAGTAGCAGTTCCAGTAATAGTTCTAGCAGCAGTTCTAGTGATAATTCCAACAACAGTGATGATGAAGAAGAGGAATCCATAAAACAAGAAAATAAAATCAGGATATTGAAAAGTAAAACCAAAAGGCTTGAAAATAAGGTTCATGAAAATTAAAAGGTCAAAATAATGCTTAATCGACACATTCAAGATTTGGAAAAAGAGCTTCAAGAAACAAAAGAGTTTGGCATCACTATTTCTGAGCAATCAAAGAAGAAGAAATAAAGATGTAATCAGTTAGAAGAAGAATATCAGAAATGTTTTGGGACCTACAAAAATGAGCTAGCATGATTTCAAAGGAATTCAAAAACTCTGGATAATTTTTTGGATTTACAACGAGATCCATTTATAAAGATAGGGCTTGGTTATGAATGGAAATAAAAAATAAACACACAAGGACCTCTATTTGTATCAGGAGGATTTGTTTTAGAAATCTATAAGGAAGAACCGGTTCCCAAAGAAAAGGAAGCAGCATAATTGGATACTTGCATTTCAAAGGCTATAGATATGTGTGCCAATTTGCTATTTGACACAAATGAAGAGAAAGAAGAGGAAGGTTCCAAAGCACCAAAGGTATCATATTTCAGGTTTGGGGAATCACACTCAAAAGGAATTGAAGTTCTAAAATATGAAAGCAAGGAAGCACCTAAGATTCATGAAGAAATATCCAAAGTTCCTATGGCTCCAAACATCCATTTTGGATCTTGTTTTGAGATAGGTGAATCAAGTTCAAGAGGAAAAGAAATTCTTGAAAAGGAAAGCAAAGAAGAAATTAAGGAAGATGATTTAGATACTACAAATAAGGATCAAGGATACAATGCAAAATTCAAAGATGATCACAAGGATAATGGTGAAGAAAGGTATGAGGAACCAAGGCATGAACAAAGGGCTTTTCAAGGACATTGTTTTTCTTGTAATGGATTTGGACACAAGGCTATACACTGTAGGGTCTATGGATCAAAGATATTTGATTTTTCTAGAAGGAAATTCAAAGGAAGAAGGTATGGTTTTCAAGGACATTGCTTCTTATGCAACATGATTGGTCATAGATCTTCTCAGTGCAAAGAAAATGAGCAACATGGTTTTGGTTTTAGAGCTACACAATTCAAAAGTCATGGTTATAATGATTATGAAAACAGAACTTCACAATATAGGGTTCAGGAAAGGAATGGATATGGAAATTATTTCAAGAAAGAATTTAGGATATGGGCACCATCCAAAGGATACAATATCAAGTGTTTTAATTGCAATAATTTTGGACATATTACAAAATGGTGTAGGACTCAATTCCAAACATATTCAAGACAAGAAAATCAGGTAACTCATCAAGAAAAGGATATCAGAAAGATGTGGAAGGAATTTGAAAAAGGAAAGGAATAATGTAATTTGGGAGTAAAAGTACTCCCACCCAAAAATTAATCACCTTAAGAGAGAAGTTGGTGGGGGGGCTAAGCTCAAGAGTCATATCTTTTATCCCCATAGGTGTCCCTTTTGACATTGATGTCAAAGGGGGAGAGATTTGAGTAAGGGGGAGAGCATTGAGTTAGGGGCAGCAGCCTCAAAAGAGAGCATTAAGATAGTGAGAGCAACCTCCATAGAGAGTATTGAGTTAGGGAGAACACATTTGATTCTCAGAGATGGTTTTTGTAGTGATTGTGGTTATTTGCATTAGAGGTGCTGCCATCAATGACAAAGGGGGAGATTGTTGGCAATTTGAGTTATTTTGTGTTGTCATTGATGTCACATGGATCACATTGAGTTTTGGTGGTAAAAACACTTCATAAATAATCATTTATGATATTTTGGAGAGCATAGATGTATACAGGGTTTTGTGGCACAAGAGGCATATAATATTTAATTTTAAAATATTATATTAATGGTTTTTATTAAAACCATTGGAAAGGGTTTTTCATTAAAACCACTATGCTAAGACTTCTCCAAATAATGATGGATGAAAAGGTTTTTCAAATAAAACCTAGGTGCAAAAGTTTTCATGGAAAAATTCAAAATAATGAAGGATATATCCCAATTCAAAGTTAATAGGTGAATTATTAAATTCTTAGTTAATAATTCTAAGGTCCAAAGTTGAATTTTATTATTCGCCAATGTGCAATGGTTGGGGAGATTAATAAAATCTACTGACATCATTTGAAGGCATGGAGGTGCATATAAATAAAAGGTAAAACCTTTGTTTATAATAGATTGGGAATATTGTGCATGAGTGAGAATCATCAAAATGGGAGCAGCAAAGAAATAAAGGATTTTTTTTTTTTTGAGATCAAGGTCAAGGAGACAGCGTGGGAAAGTGACATCACGTAGGAGCCTATAGCGTAGTTGGTAGCGCACAAACTTTGCACAAGGTAGGTTCGTTGTTTGAATCCTTCCAAGGGCAAAGTGTTTTGCTAAGGAAGGCAATTTGAGTTTTCAGATTTGAGCGTAGGCAAAGTTGGGTGTTTGGGATTAAATCCCAACATGGGCTGACGCCCACGTGGTAAGCGCTTCACAACGCTAAGTGAGAGGAACAGAGTTCAACTCCTAAAAAGGTGTGAAGGTGCATTTTTTTTTGCAAGGCATTAACGATATCGAAGATGGTGAAGGCACATTAATTTTGGCAAAGGTATTTCGTAAAAAGGTATTTATCTCTAGCGCATGGTAATATTTAATATTGCCAAATTTTTGGTGCATTAAAAATCATTTCTATTATAACTAGGGAGTTATAAG
The DNA here is from genome assembly GCA_028583015.1 of Wollemia nobilis. Lineage (NCBI taxonomy): Eukaryota > Viridiplantae > Streptophyta > Pinopsida > Araucariales > Araucariaceae > Wollemia > Wollemia nobilis. Next base: position 134,466 of record JAQPPZ010009104.1, read on the forward strand.
GTATTAGTCAAAATAAATGATTGTTGTATGTGCTTAGGGAGTTATAAGGGTTGAAGTTAAATATTTGTGATTGTTGTATGTGGAGTGTGAAATTAAAAATAAAAAGCATAGGTTTTTACTATATGTATTACTAAAAATTAGGGAGTCATAAGGATGGAAAGTGTTGAAGTTGTTATATATTCTAGTGCATGATTTAATTATGAAATTAAACTACGAACTTGAGACGTAGTTAATTGCCACCTTGAGTTAGAAGACATGCACATGAGTTAGAGTTTGAAGTTGAAGACAAATTGCTTGATTATGTGCCTTGGCTATTAAGAAGAAGTGGATGGATTAGAAAATCAATTTTGTGGATAAAATTTATGCTTGAGTTCATTATTTCTTTAGTGGCGTTCATTGAGAGTATTGACATTATAGAGGCATTTTTGGCCATTGCTTGAGGATATTATTGTTGGTTACTTGTTGAGTACATTTCCACTATTTGATACCATTGAGGAGATCATTTTCTAGTCACTTGTGGATACATTTATTTTTCATTTGAGGAGATCATTGTTGGCTATTTTAGAGCTCTTTGCTTGAGGGAGTTGTGCTTGTTTCTTGAAGAGCTTATTGAAATTTCATGAGGGAGATATTATGGAGAACCTATTGCTATCACTTGTGGAGATTGTCCTTGGTTGGCTAAAGTCCTCATTGTTATTGCTTGGAGAGGTTTTCATTAGAGAGATCATTTTCCATATATTTGAGAGTTCATTGTTGAGCATTATTATCATCCATTTGAGAGAGTATTTGTCATACATGGTTGAGTCCATTGTTGAGCATTGTTATCATCCATTTGAGAGAGCCTTTTGGGATATATTTCTGGATAGATTTGAGGTATCTTTTGTGCATGATTGAGTGAGCCTTTGAGAAGGATTTTGGGACAGATTTGTGGATAGATTTGGGACAGCATTTGAGCAGGATTGTTTGAGCCTTTTTGTGAAGGCCTTGAGTACAAATTTGGGACAACATTTGAGCAAGATTGTTTGAGCCTTTTTGTGAAGGCCTTGAGTACAGATTTGGGACAACATTTGAGCATGATTGTTTGAGCCTTGTGATGAGAAATTGAGGTAAATTTATGAGCAGTGAAAGAGATAGAACAACAATAGAAAAACATACCAACACTAGTTGCATAGTTTAGCATATCAGTGAAGATCCCACCTGAGCAGATCAGGATTGCCTAGATGAGCAGATTAGTGGATTGCCTATTTGATAAGATCAGTAGATTACCTAGCTAAGCAGATTAGTGGAGAGCGCACCTGAGTAGATCAGGATTGCCTAACTGAGCAGATCGGTGGATAGCCTAGCTGAGTAGATCAATGGTTTTCCTAGCTAAGCATATCAGTGAAGAGCCCACCTGAGCAGATTAGGACAACCTAGATTTGACCAGATCAAAGTAATCATTTGTATTGGGATAAGGATCCCTATTTATTTGTGAAATATTATAATGAGATTATCTTGTGGACTACCCCACATTGGGGGAACCACGTTAAATTTTGTGTCTCAATTTTGTGTGGTGATTTGTGCACTTGATTACTATTGCTATATCATTAATGCACACTGCTATATTTTTTTATTGCAATTAAGGATACTAATTGATATTGGTTTGTAAAAAAAGTAAAAAGTGGGTACTATTCACCCCCCTCTCAGTATAAGCTTGTGTTATTCAAAACCTACATCTAACAACTTTTGAAGTACTTATTTTACCATGATGGCAATGGTAGGATGCAACTTTCTTAGTTTTTGTTTGACTAGATTATAATCAAGATGCAAGGTTAAGTTTTGAACCACCAATTTAGGGTCAATGCTAGGCATGTCTTTATAATACCATGCAAATATGCCCTTCTTTATCTTGAGAAGATCTATAAATTGTTCTTGTTCATAAATGGACATACTTTTTTCAAGTTTCAAAATTTTTGGGTTGTCCAAATACGTGCTTACGTTCACATATATAATTTATTCAATGGCCATGTGTGAACCATACTCAAGTTGATGGGATGTTGGGATCAAATGAATGTCATCAGTGATGTTGTCAAACTCTTCTAGCATAGTCTCTTCAATTTTTTCCTAGAAAACAATTGGATCCATGGGTGAAGGCGAATATTAAGGCAAATGTGATGGAGGAAATATCTTAAAACTTCATCCAAAAGTATGAATTTGAATAAGGATGGAGGTGATGAAATCCATTCAATGTCGATGAGAGTTATGTCAATAGGAATTGTTTTTGTCAAATCACATGAATGGTGGAGTGGTGTGAATAATTAAATAGGATTCATGTTGACTTGATAGGATAAAGGTAGTTGCAATGTGAAGGGTGGTTTTTCTTACCTCTTGGAATAAATGAATGAACCTCAAGAACCTAGATAGTAGCAAGAAACACATATAAATACAAATGACAAAGATATGCAAATGCAATTTTTTTTAACTTTTTAATTTTTTTTTGTACATATTTACATTATATTGTCAATGAGGTGGATGAGGTGGAGGTGGTGGTTCACCGGTTGGCTTGGCTCACTCACTTGGGAGGAGAAAACAAATATGGGTTGATGGATGGAGAAAATTCTAAGGTAATACTCATCCAGTTAAATTAATGGAGTCACTAGGATTCATTGTTCTTTGAATTCATCTAAGACTATTGACATGATGTTGTATTCCTTATGCGATTCATCCTCAAATCATTATTATTTTTTATCATTTTCTTCTTTAGGGTGTAAATTAAGACTTTGGAAAGCTTGTTCTAAAGAGGAAGAGGAAGGTTGTCGGTTGTATCCCAGGCCATAATGGTCATGCGCTTCTCGATGTGGAGGTTCAATGATGTTATGCATACCCTATTCATTTTGTCCTAGCCCATATTCTTACCAATTAACCCAACAAAAATATTATGATGGTAAATCAATATTGGTCATGTGTTCAAGGTTGGTATAGGATGGCTACTTAGGTTCAATTGGGGGAAGTGGATAGGACAATGAATCAACCCCTCCATATATAAAATTGATTCTGCTTTGGGATGAACCCATGTTGTATACTACTCCCATGGATAGGGGTGGATCACATGGATGACCATAATACTTGATATTTTTGATGTTGAATGGTGTGAATATGATATCTTGAACCACATACTCACCAATGCCAGGACTAGCGATATGGACTTCAACTTGTATGGATGATGATGTGGGTGGATTGGATATGAATATGTGGGGCTCAAGAGTGGCTTATGGTTCGAATGAAGGGAGAAATGACATATCAAAATCTATTAAATAAACATGTGATACATCAGCTGATGGCGATGAATATGGATTTGGCTGAGGTATTTGATAAATGACTTATGATTCTAGTGTGGATGAAGTGGCATTGGGTACTTGTAAAGTAGGTTGTGTGGATGATGATGAATGAATGGTGATTGGTGATGTGGATTATATGGAGGGATGTCCCCCTTGTATGGATGTTGAAGGTAATAATTGGGTTAGACCACATGTACATGTTATCGATTGTGATGAAGGTTAGGGTTTGGAAGTAGAGGCATAATGTGGATTAGTGATGGGAATTTACTTTGATATGAGTGCTTTGAATGAAGTATTATGATATGAAGCAGATGGTGAGGTTGATGGAGTTAAAAATAGATGAGTGGATGGAAGTGAGGATTCATATGGATTGGAGATGAAGTTGCAGTATTTGAATGGTTCAATATCTATAGGTATACAATGAATTTATCCCTCATGGACATATTTCAAACATTGGTGTAGTATTGAGGGAACACATTTCATGGTCCTTATCCAAGGATATTCAAGGAGTATGTTGTAGACCATGGTCTTTTATAAGATATAGAGCATAGTGTGCAACATCTTGATACCCACTTGTACGGGTAAGACCATAGTGCCAATTGTAGAAAAAAGAGCATCATTAAATGTGAGCAAGGTGAAGGTGGATTTGGTGATGTGGAAGGGTGTAAAATTAACATGGTGGAGTGCTGAAGTGGTAATGATGTTTATTTAAGAACCAATGTCAATTAATACTTATTTAAAAGGCTTTCTATCAAATATGGCCATGATGTGTAGTGGAGGATCTTGTGATTCTAATGATATTGATTTGATTTCAAAATCATAGAATGCAATAGAAGGCTTCATACATGTTTGAATGCTCTTCATAAAATTTATGAAGGCATTAGAGTCTTGAGTTTGAAGTTCAATGGATTTCAATATCTCCATCAATGCTTCATTATGTGGGGAACATTGTTGTATGAGCTTATAGATCGATAATTTGGTTGAATCCATTTCGAGAATATTCATCAGTCAGCTACTTAGTGTGATGATAGGCCTTTGTGGAAGGATTGGTAGATGAATGGGTTGATATGGGTGAGTTGGAAAGTGAGTTGGTTGAAATGAATTAGCAAAAAAATTAATGGGTTGAAAAATATTGATGGGTTGTGGATACATAGTTGTTGGAGGTGCCACAAGAGATTGAACTACTTGAGGTTGTTTATTTTTATGATTTGTGCTTTGTTGACCTTGGGTTACTAAGTGAATAGCACCCATAGATTGTGGTATTGGTGTACATGGTTAAATTGGTTAGGAGTTATAGGATTTGATCCCCCTAATATCTGTTGTGTTATCTCATGATGAGGAAGTGGTATTTGGTAAATACAAAGGTTTTTGTTTTATTGTGCTAAGGGACTATCCAAATTAATATACCCTAATTCTATAAGGCCTTGCATGATATCTTTGAATGCATAGTAGTTATGCTCCTAAAACATGAATGAATGAATGCACTAATATGCTCCTAGGATCCTCGATCCCTTTGAATTTATCAAACTTTGGTAATGTAAAATGAGTAGGATATGGTGGTTATGGTGCCAAAGGATGAATTGGGTGATTGATCAGTTGTATCAAAGTGGGTTTCTGGTACATCATACAAGGTCTATGCATGATCAGGTTTTCAATATGTGTTTGCAAAGCTTGTATTTTATGATCCTCTATTTGTGTGTGGAATCCATGGCTTGTGTGGTGGGTGTATGTGGGTGGTGTGTGTTGGGTGATGAATTATTTGGATATAATGAGGTTTTTATTGGACAATAAATTGATTTTGGTGGGTATGTGGTGATGTTGAATTTTTTGTTGAAATTGATTGTGAAATGTTTGGTGTTGATGAGGTGGGGATTGGTGATGTGAGTTGGAAGGGTGGTGTTGTTTTGAGTGGTTGATATGGTATGTATATGGTGGATTGAATGGATAGGTATAGTGGTCATAGGTGGTTGTGATACCTAATATTTGTCGATGGTAAATAAGGTAGTTTGCATGGATGTGGGTGGGTGATTGAATTCTGCTACCTACGATTGCTATTATGGGTAAGAATGAGTGTTTTGATTACCCAAAATTAGTTGATTCAGATGTTATCAAGCTTGTTGTATGGCAATTTTTAAATGCAAATTGTGTGGTTGTTTTGGGATTTGATGTTAGCATGGTATATGTGTTGTCAATGTTGGTTGATGTAAGTGGAGGGTAAGCTACAAAAGGAATCACGACTGAATGAGGAATGTTAGATCTAAATTATATTGATGGAATTTTGGATGGAATCTATGAAGAAACATTAACTTGTGCTTCGTAGAGTCGTTTGGAGTGGGTAGTAGTATAGGCAAGCGAAATGGAGGTATTTTGGCCAAATAATTTGGTGTGGAGGTGCAAATGTGGTATCAAAAATAGGGTTTGTGATGGCTTGGTTAAATATGTTGTGGTATGAGTGAGCAAGTTCCTATTGAGAAGAAGGAACATGTCTAGGTGGGATGTTAAGTTTTTCTAGAATTAGATTGGTTGGTCTTAAATAAGCTCCAACTTTATCTAGATATATGTAGGTGGTGTGGTGGTCGGTTAGTGTGGATGGTTCTATTTTAGAGATGGTAATATGAATTACCCTCTATAGTGTATCTACATCTAAAGTGGATGCCACATGAGAGTATCCAACAGATAAATCCAAATGTTTTGTATGTGCCATATAGGTTGGATTACCATAGAAGTGGCTAGGAAAGGAGTGAAACACTCCATGGATGAAGTTGGTTAGCTAGTGAGTGCTTGATTCATAGCTTTGAATTGATTTTGGGTCAATACCATAAGCTATAAGCAAGATGGAATAATGAATGTGTGGGGTGTGTGTGAAAAGGTGTAATTATAAAAAAAATAAACAAACACACAAATCAAGCAACCAACTGTATCCTATGTCTTTGCAAAAGTTTTTTATTTTTTTTAGACTTTTGTGTTTTTATGTTAAGTCTTCTAAGCCTAAAACCACTATACAAGGTGAATTATAGATGCAAATAAAATATTGTGGTTGAATCCACTCCTCTAATGAAGTATGAATCACATATGGATAAAAATGGATTCATACATGTATGATTGACTTAAAGGTAAACCTAAGGAATTAAAATTACCCATAGAGGGAAGCCACATTGTCTAAGTCCTTCTACTTACCTAATACCTGGGAAGGGTCCCATAAGATTTTATTCACTCTTGGATGAGCTCAAACAAGAACAACAACTATGTTCTACTTATTATTAAGCCCCATGGTAAAAGGGCATTACTAGTACTTCATACTTTGGGCACACCCAAAAGTAGGGGACAATCCGGTGATAAAATATAGAAAGCCACTCAGGGGGTGAGCTAGTGGATGGAGCTAAAGCCCACTATTGCTGGTCTTGATCAATGGTTGGTGATGAAATCCAACTCGCTAATGATAAAAGTGGAGTATACAATGTGTCTGGTTCCTTTTAAGTTTTTGTTTTCTATGGTGTTTTTTCTAAACATTAAAATGCAAAGGAAAACTATATTATTATGTAGCTAGTATGCACTTCAAGTTTGTTGTCTACAACATAAGCGAAAACACACAAGGTAGACAAAGTAGAAAACAACATACCATAAATAACAAAAAACTTGAGCCAAATGCAGTGGGTAAATTTCCAAATAAAATCTCAGAATATTTTTGAGATTCAGATTAAAAAATAGCTGAAGATGAATTTGAAAATCCTAATGCAAATATTTGCAAGTGTAGATATACCCCTAAATGCAGTCTATACGATTTTTCTTAAGCAAATAAATTTCTATTCTAAAATACATTTTTTTTTTGTAAAGGAAATGCCTAGGATGCCTAGAAATGATAGGTGTATTGCTTTTTAAAAAATGTAAAGATGAATATTTATTTTCCTTTTTCTTTTTAAAAAGTAAAAACATAGACGGGGTTTGAAAATAACTCACTAGGAAGACTTACATATTTCTTCAACAACTTTATAGATGTGACACCAAATCTTTTGGATGTAGTGCTTAATATTTTGAACACTTTCTGGCATCTCCTAGACACCCTATGTCATCCCTTAGATGTGGTATGGCATCTACGCAAGCATAGATCGAATACTCATAGCTTCTAGAAACCCTAGTTTTGGATTTCATGATTTTTGTGCAATCAAGTTTCTAAAAACTTGTTAAAACAAAAAATGTAGATCAACAACACAAGATATGATAAGACAAATAAAAAATGAAACCCTTTAGGGGTCTCACTATGATCATCATTTTGTAAAATGGAAAAATATCAACACCAATAACAATAATAAGTTAAAACAAACCACGATGTGCACATGAAATGAATATCATATATTATTAAACCAGTGAACCTTGGTATCTACTTTGTACATCAATGTGACCCAAATCGAGTGTTATAGAATATTGATTTATTTTGATACAATAATTACAATAGAGGTGAAACCCTCTAGCTGGGTCAATCAATTGTGGTGTATTTGAATATTCTTAGCTTCAAACAAGGTTTGAGTGGTCTTGTGTATCCACTACGGGGCCACTCTAAGCTGCAACAATTGTCATTGGAAATATTTCCTACACTTGCATACAAACACATCACAAGAATGGATTAATAGTACATGTGAGAGCTCCACTATGTGAGGCCCTCTATAAAAAATAGATCTACAAAACCTTGGGTGCAATGCTGGTGAAATGTAAATAAAATGCGGAAAAAATAACTTAAAAAAAAACAATAACCTTGTTAATACTTGATTTGTTGAATCTATAATTTTGTTGGTTTGATCTAAGGTTGTGCGGATGCTCAAAAGCTTCCAAGGTCTCGGTGGATGAAATACAATATCTGGTGGATGCCTTGGTATGTTTGCAGGCTACTATGGATGCCCTGCAACATTTCAGAAATGCTCTAAAATGTTTAAGGAATTACTTGAGGTTTTTGTAGGTTAGATCGGATGCTCTACAACATTTGGATCTAGTTCATAGTAGATATGGGGTTCAATACGTGGATATGACAATGATGAGAGTTTGGGTGAATGTGAATGGAAAATGTGATGATAGAATGCTTTGACCTCTCAAGATTTTCAATTTTGATCCTCATTCACGATAAGTGAATGATATTTTATGATAGGCCTTGATTCATACATAAACGAGAGGTTGATATTAAAACATGATGAAGGGCCAAGATTATGATTTGATTAGTGACACGAATTGCATTGAATGAGTGGCCAAGATTAAGATCTGATGAGTGGTTGAGATATATTCATATATATATATATATATATATATATATATATATATATATATATAAATTATTTGTATATATATATAGATAAAACTAATTATGGATGGCTATTATTTTATGGTGATGAGTGGATAATGAGTGGCTAAGATTTGGTGTCTACATCTACACAAAAAATTAATATTGAAGATCTACTCTAAAGTAAGAGTTTGCTCAAATATATGAATTAGTAGCCCAAAGATGTTGATCCTAAAGAGATAAAGAAACTATATAGGGATACATAGGATAAATCTCATGGTGTGATTGTTATCCATGCAGATAATGCATATGATACCCATGTAAGAAACACCGTTAATCCCAAATTTTTGTTTGAGAGGTTTTAGGGATTGTAATCAGATTGATTCCATTCATATTAGTAGGTTAGAAGTAGATATTGCAACCTTGTCCATTGACCCATTTGATACCATTCATTAATATATCGATAAATCCATAAAATTGCAAGAGGATATCCAAACTAATAAATGGATGCCTAAGGAAATAAGGAAATAATAGGAGGAATTGAAGAAATAAAGGAACATAGAGTTGCTCAATATTGCATTCAACAATGTATTTAAATTATATGATATAATTGTTGTGGTCTTCAAAATGATGTGTGTATTTCCTAGAATCTCTTGGAACACTTATTGATGAGGTATTTGAGTATTTCTTACATCATCAAGATAGGAGAAAAAAACATAAGGGCAATTCTAATTTTAACTAGACACATCCAATATAAGTTATGGTAAAATATTAGAATGACAAAAAAAACAAACAAAATGGGAAAAACTCTAAGAACCCTTCAACAAACCCACTTATGAGTTTTGCAAGAAAGAAGAACACAAGGAAGAATTTGATAAGCTTCAAATAAAGAAATTAAAGGGACATTGACACTATTCTCTTCTATGCTCAAGGTGAGGAAGGATTTGAAGGAGAATCATCATAGGCTCACCATATAGTCCACTTCGCATATTGGAAATCCACCTTCTTGGATGAGTGGATAGTTGATTTATGGGAAACTAGATATATGATAAAGCACAAGCACCTTCTTTAAGGCTATAAAAAAACTCATGCAAGAGAACTTTTTGTGATTGGGGATGACTCTTCATTGCAGGTGGTTGGAAGTGGAGATATCATGATCAAATATTTATCACTTGATGGGTTACTTAATGTTTTCGATGTCGATATTAACCTTCATGTTTTTGATGAATTACTTCATGTTTTTCATGGGTTACTTTATATTTTCAATGGATAGGTTTGGGTACCAAGAAGTCAGTACTGTAGTGTTCTATACATTATAATAAGATTCATAAAAAAACCAATAATGTAGTTGCATGTGCTTATTGTTGGTGAAGGAGAAGCATGGGTTTTCACATTTTGGATATCCATTCTAATATAATGTGAGACATAGGTGGACCAATCAAATTATTGGTGTGCAATACAACAAACCAAATATGCCAACACTCACATCATAATATTTTTTGATCTTCCTTGCAAAAAAATTCTAGCTAGGAAGAATTTGCAACATGCCCAAATAAAATTATTTTGAATATCTAGTACAGTCAAAGCCCTTTTAGACTTGGTAGTCATAACTACAAAAAACAAATCAGTAATTGTAAATCCTAGAATTTAAATTCAATTAAATATAAAAATATGTAGTTATACCTTGAAAATATTTTGACTGCACATTGAATGTGGTCTCCAGGTAGAGTTTGTCATCATCAGTTAAAGTGAATTTTGATGTGATAGGATCACAACTGGTTTGAGACAATCCTATCAATCTGGCAATATCTAATTTTTTGAATGAAAATCCAACATTTTTGTTTTCAATGAAAACATAATTACCATACCTAAATCAATATCGTAACCTCCAATTATCCTCTCTAGCAGTTTAATATTTGTGTCAAACTAGGGCATCAAAACTAGACCCTAAAGACCAGAGTATTGTACCCATGAGATGTTGTAATCTAGTGTTGATAATTTTTTTGAAATTAGGGGGCAAACAAGGTTTTCAAAATTAACTTTCAACATTGCAAGGGTGGTAGGGGATGCCATTGGGTTATTTCATTGCGTACGATGGACTGTGAATCATGAATTAGGGTAGAAGGTATTGGAAACTTGATGGAAGCATCATAAAAGGGTTAAAATAGAAGGAAAAAGGTTAAAACTACATTAGAAAAGGCAAAAAAATAATTGTTTATGCATTTATATAGACTTTTATGAATGAAACCATTGAAAAAATAATTGACACATGGCATTTGAATGCAATAATTTAATGCATGGTTTACACATGGTACAAATGCAATGCATCATCAATGCAACTAATCAGCATTAGATTGTCATTGTTGCATCTGATAAACTGTACTACAACTGATCAAATTTGTTGCAACCAATCGACTTTGCTGCATTCGATCAACATTGGTGCAACATATCAGCTCTACTACATTTTATTGACATTAGTGCAACTGATTGAATTTTCTACAATCGATCGATATTGGTGCAACCGATCGATTTTACTATAATCGATTGACATTGCTGCATCTGATCGACATTGATGCGACCAATTGATATTGTTGCATTCAATCGATATTGTTGCATACGATCAACATTGATGCAATATGTTGATATTGTTACATCCAATAAGTATTACTGCATCTGATCTACATTACTGTAATCGATTGGCATTACTGCAATTTATTGGTATTAATGCAACACATAGGTATTACTATAATTTATCTGCATTAATGCAATGCATCAATATTGATGCATCTAATTGACATTTTTGTATCTGATCAATATTATTGTAATGCATCGATATTGATGCATCACATTAGCATTATTTCAATCATCAACATTGCTGCAACACATCGATGATCGATATTGTTGCAACTGATTGACATAGATTGATCGACATATATGCAACCAATCAATATATATGCAAATGATCAGCATATTTGTAATCGATCGACATATATACAACTGATATGCAAGTGATCGACATATATGCAACTGATCAATATATTTGTAATTGATTGGTATTTTCTAACCATTATATCTACAATCGATCGGTATTTTTTGGTCATCATATCTTCAATAAATTATCTCAGATTGATCGATATAACTTTTTCCTATCGACACTATTCTATAGGTATAGTCTAATCGACATAGCTTTTCCTATCGGTATAAAGTCTTTTATTTTATCATACAAGTCTAGAATTTGGCAACCGATAGGCATATTTCCCAAAAAAAAAAATTACCATAGTTTAAGTTTTTTTGGTGAAATATGAATGCAATTCGCCATTTCTCCTTGGACATGATTTGCTAGGATTTCAAGACTTATTTGCCAAGATTTTATAAACATATTTTGAGATTGACCCCTTATGTATAACCTTTATGTGCATCCCTCCACCTAGCCATAGAGATTAGTTTTAAAGGGTGCAACATTATTGGTTCAATGCACATAGAGGGTATCTTGGCCATCACAAATTTCATTGATCACTTTGTACTATAATGCTCTTAGGATAAAGTCTCACCAACTCTATATTTTCTTGTACTCAATGATTGTTGGAAGAATGGAGGTAGATGGTTGATTGGAAAGAAGGCTCATGAGCATCATTAATGACCTTATGTATGCTTAATGTTATTTTCTAAAATCATTGACGTATATAGTCGATTTGAATTATGTGTTGAACCTTCTTGGTTCATGTGAAATATCTAAGGTGATAATATTATCGATCAAAGTGGCACACAACTAGTAGTGTAAAACAAATTATTATATATAAAAGAATTTGACCAATCATAGTATGAAACTTACCAAAAATCAATTGACAACAACAAATGGAGGAGACAAATAGAAAAAAAATGATTTGGTACTACTAAATCACTAGCCCAATCAATAGTAAACATAATAGGTATATGGTAATTTTGTATTTGTTGGCTCTACATCACATGGAACCTATTGAGTGGTCATAACTATTTTTTTTAATTTTAAATTAAACAATTTTGGCACTTTTTTAATGTGTGGAGGGAAAAAATTCTAAAGTATTTTGCATAAAAAGTGTTTAGAACTCCTTCCTCCAAATAATATTGTTTTCATGCTCTTCATAGATGTTGTATTAGTTTTATTATGTTAGTAGAAGAATATGATAATTTTATTTGAGCTTCATGGACCATATATCATAGTTTCCTAAGGAGTGGGAAACCTATTCATTGACCATGACCAAGTTCTTTTCTAAGGAGTCATTTGTAAAATTATAGGATAATATTATAGTAGTAGTACATCCCTTAAGGGGTAAATTGAAAGTTTTACCAATGATGAGATAGGTTCATATATTCTTTGTTGACTTGACAATCCTCTTGATAATATGAGAGGTTCACAGGTTTAAATATTATTCATCCCAAATGATAATTTATGATGGGGATAGGAGATATAAACATCTCTAATATCTTCTATCCTTGGAACTATGCTTAAAAAATGGGTGGGTGGTTGGGCAATGGTAATATGATATTATTAGTTAAGTTTTATATATAATGATTTAAGCCTGCAAACAACCTTGATGTAAGCCTACAAGTATTCATGATGTAAGCCTAGGGGAGAATGTGGATTTATCCCTAACAATATTAGTTAAACCACTTGTATGGATAACATTAACTAAACTTTCATAAATATATTAGTAGCTTATGGCTAAATTTGACTTAACATTTAGTTTTATGTCAGTCTAGGTTAATGCAATATGTAATTTTTAATCTTAGGGAAAAGGTATCTACTATAAATACCTGCAACCAATTATCCATTGTATTAGTGTGTATAATAACATCATTATGTGGTTTATTTTTTAGGTACCTTATGACACCCCTCAATTTTCCTCTACTTAATGTTTCTATTCTACTTCTTCACTTTTTTGTATGATTTTTGGTAAATATTATGCTCCATTTTATTTCTAGAAATTTTTATGATCTGAAAAATCTCGTAAGGAGACTCCACATAAAGTTAATGTTCCATACCATTACCTATATGAGGATGTTATTTGTTTTTTTAAGTGGTCCTCCCTTGAGGCATGAGTTCTACATATAGATAAGAGTGAACTAGGAGATAACGAGTGAGATTATGGAGCATATGAGGAGTTCGAGTAGAGGGTATGTGAATTATTATTTTGCATCAAAAGAAGTAGCTAGGGTAGTATTATAACTTGGTACATTGGTGATGTATGCAATTTTTTATTTTTGTAGACTTGATGCTTTGATTTTCTCTCTACGTGGAATTCAATTTATTAAATCTACCATTTATACTTTTTTATGGGAGCTTGTATTTTAGAGAGGGTTCTCTATTGCAAGAATAAAAAATATAAGTTTGCTACTCTCAAGATCCATCCATTGGCTTGTGTGGATATGGATTAGCATGGGAACTTGTTATCTTGTATTCAAATACTTGGTTCTAGGTTTGAATGGGAACACAAAGTTATTTGTTTGAGTATTTTAAATTTTTATTTTTTATTCAAGGAGATGGTCCATTTGGGAATAGAGTCTACTTTAAAAAAGCAATGGTGTTTGTTAAGGCTAAATGTATTTTGGGAGCTAAATGGGGTTCTTTAATGCAAGGGTTTTTTCTAGTAAATACAAGGGTGGTTCATTCAATGTCCTCTTTAACAAGATTAATGAAACCCTAGTTCTATCCCTAGAGCACATAAATTTGGGTAATGGATAGTGATTGATTGACTCAAATTTGGAAATATACAATGAGGTTTTGGGTAAATTTGCATTGGTGCAAATTTTTGATGTGGTTCAAGTCTCAATTGATGCTTTATCATCTAGTTGTAGCATAAGTAACCCTACACACATGCCTTCCCAACATATGTTTAAGAGCATTCGTTACAAAAAGAAGAACCCATATTTTAGAAAGGTGAAAAGGAAAAAAAAAAGATAGGGCCAAGGATTTAGTGGTCTTCACAATTGAATGATTTAGTTGATAATCCATTTTTGTTGGCTATGGCTGAGGAGAATGGATGGATGTGTTCCAAGATATATTAACTTGTGGATCAAGGTGTTGGTGTGTCAAATTATTTTATGGATTTGGAGGGAGTTGAGGTCTAAGTGTTTATTGAGGTATGATATTTTTGTCTTTGTTAATAATTAAGTTTTATTCTTGTATGCTCTTTTGTGAATAGTTGTCTATCTGCTTTTGTTTTCTACGAAGTTAAAACTCTTGTTTGCCTCTCAAGAAGAGTTTGCTCTAATTTCCTATGGGGTGGATAGTAGCTCTATTCTATAAGAGTGTAATTTGGTTATTGTTTCTTTGTTGATTTACCGATTTGCTAGTTAATATTATTTGTGGGGGAATCAACCATGTATGCTTTGTTTCTTAGATGTTACTAACATGTTTGTTTTTATATTAATACCTTGGTGCATTAAATTAAGGATCAGAGGCAATGGTTTCAAATGGCTAATGAGCATTGTATATTTATCACTATTCTTGGAGAGGAGATGAAGGTTTATTATGATATTATAAAGGCTTTGCAAAACATGATGAAGGAAAAGTTCTAGGAGAATTATGACCAATAGTTTATTACTATCAAAGCATAGCTTGAATAGGTTGAAAATTTTGTCAACCCCAAGCTTAAAAGATATCTTTTAATTATCATGTATTTTTTTTGGGCTACTTAACTTATTAGCCTCCACCCTGGAATGATTTTTCTAATTGATGTTTGAATTTTTCTAAGACTTATAGAGTTGGTGTTTATAGTTGATCTTAGACCATTAAATTTTGCTATTTATGTTACTTGAACTCTATAAATATGAAATATTGTATTATAAATATTTTTAAAATAATATTAAATATATATTTAAATTCGATGATCAAAATTTTCAATTTGCAATATTTTAAAACATATTTAATTTAAAAAACAATCACATGGCAAAATCTCTGTTACACTTGGAAAAGAGATTCTTGCCCAACTATTTTGCTTTGACGCTCTTTTACAACCCAAACAAAAAGTATCCATTGTATTAGTGTGTATCATAACATCATTATGTGGTCTATGTTTTAGGTACCTTATGGCATCCCTCACTTTTCCTCTACTTAATGTTTCTATTCTATTTCTTCACTCTTTCATATGACTTGTGGTAAATATTATGCTCCATTTTATTTCTAGAAATTATTATGAATCAAAAAATATTCTAAGGATACTCTACATAAAGGTAATGTTCCATACCATTACCTATATGAGGATGTTCTCTTATATATAATGAAGTGTCAAGAAATGTCTCATATTCGTTTTTTTTTATGTGGTCCTCCCTTGAAGCATGAATTCTACAAATAGATAAGAGTGAATTGAGAGGTAAGGAGTTAGATTATGAAGCATAAGAGGAGTTATAGTAGAGGGTATGTGACTTGTTAGTTTACATAAAAAGAAGTAGCTAGGGTAGTATTATAAGGTGGTAGATTGGTGATGTATGGCAATTTTTTATTTTTGTAGGCTTGATGCTTTTATTTTCTCTCTACGTGGAATTCAAATTTTTAAATCTATCATTTATACGTTTTTTATGGGAGCTTGTAGGTTAGGGAGGGTTCCCTATTTCAATAATGAACAACATAAGTTTGCTACTCTCAAGGTTTAACCATTGGCTTTTGTGGAGATGGTTTGGCATGGGAACTTGTTATATTATATCCAAATACTTGGTTCTAGGTTTGAATGGAAACAAAAAGCTATTTGTTTGAGTATTCTAAATTTTTAATTTTTATTCAAGAAGATGTCCCATTTGGGCATAGAGTCTCCTTTAAAAATGTTGTGGTGTTTGTTAAGGCTAAACATATTTTGGGAGCTAAAGGGGGTTCTTTAAAGCAAGGGTTTTTTCTTGTAACTACAAGGATGGTTCATTTAATTTCGTCTTTAACAAGCTTAATGAAACCCTATTTTTTTATTGTAACATCATTACCTAAGAAGTGGATCACTATAATTTCAAATATTCTGCCATCCTATAGGATCGTCTTGGAAGTACGTGCTGCTCAAACTACCTAGATGCGCTTGATCTATGTGACCTATATTTGTACCATATTGAGTCATGCCTCACTTTTTGAATGCACTCGAGCCATTGATTTCTCTTCTACATAATCACCCTATTGTCCCCATGATGGCCTTTATCATTAAGATATTCTAATACTGTGTCACACCTATCAAACATCATGGGAGAGATGTTTTTATGGGAGGATGATTACCAGATGGGTTGTGCACGTATAAGACACCTACTCCTTACCCTAACAAATTTTGACCGCACATTGATTTTCCAATGGTTTTATTTCTTCATCAGGTCTTATATCCTTTGCGTTAGACCCTTAAGTGTTGATCGGATTCCAACCAAGCTTGAATCTTCTGGACTTGAGTGTTCCATTGTTTTGTATGCACATTCTATTGGATTTTTGTCTTAGTATTGGGGTATTGAGAGCCCACCAGGACCCTATCGAAGATGAAAGTTTTCATGTTGATATAGAAAGGCCATTTTCCTAATCAGGTAATCTAGGTGCTATTGGATTTCAGTCAATTTTAACTATTTTGACATCCTTTTAACCTAACCACTTTCCCTGATCGTGTCTTTAAGATGCTTCCAGGCTCTTTTTGGACCTAATTATTTTGATCTCCATCAAGCTAGCCATTCTATTGATCAGGTATTCTAGGTGCTATCAGGATTCATTCTAGCTCAATATTTCCTACCTCCTTTGAACTTAGTCATTTTTCCTGATTGGATCTTTCTCACAATTCTAGGCTCCAACATGGGCCAATTGTTTTGGGGTCCATTGAACCAGGTATTTTCTTATCTTGATGGAGGCCAATATTTTGGGATGCAACTTGGTTTTAGCCAGGTATAATTATCTTGGTCATCCTCGAACTTGATATTTTTATATCCTTCTCCTTGATATTTTTGTATTGGGGTAGATGCTTGGAATTCTTGACTTAGCCCATTTTTCCATCTTCACATGTATCAGATCTCCAACCTTCAAACGAGTTCTAGTCCAGGTGTAAATTTATCAATCCGCTCTTGGCTTAGGTATTTCTTCCTTTCAGTTCTAGTCAGCTTATGACCTATGGACGGGGAATTGACGTCACTCTTGACTTCTGGTCAGGTGTAGTATTTCTAGTATGATGAAAATATGACTATTCTAGTTGAAGCATATCTTTTGCTAGTAAGATCCAACCTATCTTCTTTGAGTCCATGTACCATAGTTCTAGCAGCCATATACCCTGATAAATTGGCCCTGCTAATCCTTCGGTATCCAAGTGCACAACAGTGAGCTCACCTCTATACCATTTCTTGGCTCAACTGTACTTTTGGCAATGCTTTCGGGCTTGCTAATTTTTTTTTGTTGGAAATCTCTAATTTTATTTGCAAAATTAAATTTAATATAGCTACTAGCAGTTAGTTTTGGGTGGGTGCAAAATATACCCACAACAACAACAAATGG
The DNA here is from genome assembly GCA_028583015.1 of Wollemia nobilis. Taxonomy (NCBI): domain Eukaryota; kingdom Viridiplantae; phylum Streptophyta; class Pinopsida; order Araucariales; family Araucariaceae; genus Wollemia; species Wollemia nobilis. The sequence continues at coordinate 152,521 of JAQPPZ010009104.1, forward strand.
AGGAGACAAATGAAAAAAAAAAAATTTTGTACTAATCAATCACTAGATCAGTGAATAATAAACACAATAGACAAGTGATAATTTTGTATTTGTTGGATCTACATCACATGGAAGCTTTTGAGTGGTCATAAATATTTTTTTGAATTTTAAATTAAATAGTTTTGGTAATGTGTGGACAGAAAACTTCTAAAGTCTTTTGCATAAAAAGTGTTTGAAGCTCCTTTCAAATCATATGAATTTTCAAGCTCTTCATAGAGGTTTTATTAGTTTTATTATGTTAGTAGTAGAATATGACAATTTTATAGGATCTTCATGGACCATATATCATAGTTTCCTAAGGAGTGAGAAAACCTATTTATTGACCGTGAGCAAGTTAATTTCTAAAGTGTTATTTGTACAATTACAGGATAATCTTAGGGTAGTAGTTCATCATTTAAGGGGTAAATTGGAAGTCTTCCCAATGATGAGGGAGGTTCATACATTTTTTTTCAACTTGAAAATCCTTTTAATAATTTGGGAGGCTCATAGGTTTAAATATTCTTCATCCAAATGAGCATTTATGATAGGGTGAGGATATATCAACAACTTTAATCTCTTCTCTCCTTGGAACTATTCTTATATTTTGAGCAGGTGGTTGAAGGCTGGTAATATGACCCTATTAGTTAAGTTTTATAGATGATTATTTAAGCCTACAAGAAACCTCGATAGAAACCTACAATTATTCTTGATGTATACCTAGGGGTAAAGGTGTATTTATCCCTACTAGGATTGGTTAAACCACTTGTATGGTTAACATTACCTAAAATTTTAGAAAAGGGTTTAGTAGCTTATGGTTAAATTTGACCTAACTTTTAGTGTTATGTTAGCCTAGGTTAATACAATATGTAATTGTTAATCTTAGGAAAAAGGTATCTATTATAATTACCTACAACCAATTATCTAGTACATTAGTGTGGATTGTAACATCATTATGTGGTTTATTTTTTTTGGCACCTTACGAAACCCCTCAATTTTTCTCTAATTGATGTTTCTATTCTACTTCTCCACTCTTTTGTATGACTTGTGGCAAATACTATGCTACATTTTCTTTCTAGAAATTCTTATGATGTGAAAAATCTTGGAAGGAACCTACGCATAAAGTCAATGTTCCATGTCATTACTTATATGAAGATGTTCTCTGATATATAATGAAGTGTCACGAAATATCTCATACTCTGTTATTTTTTATTTTTTAAAGTGGGTCTCCTTTGAAGCATGAATTCTACAAATAGGTAAGAGTGAACTGGGAGGTAAGGAGTTATATTATGGAGCATAAGAGGAGTTCTAGTAGAGGGTATGTGACTTGTTAGTTTACATCAAAAGAAGAATCTAGGGTAGTAATATAACTTGGTACATCGGTGATGTATGGAAAATTTTGCTTTTTGTAGGCTTGATAAGTTGATGCTTTGGTTTTCTCTCTAGGTGAAATTCACTCTTTTAAATCTAGCATTTATACCTTTTTAATGGGAGCTTATAGGTTAGGGAGGGTTCTCTATTACAATAATGAACAAGATAAGTTTTCAACTCTCAAGGTCTAACCATTGGCTTGTGTGGAAATGAATTTGGATGAGAACTTGTTACATTGTATCCATATACTTGGTTATAGGTTTGAATGAAAAAAAAAAACTATTTCTTTGAATATATTAACTTCTTACTTTTTATTCATAGAGATGGTCCATTTAGGCATAGAGTCTTCCTTAAAAAGGTAGTGGTGTTTGTTAACGCCAAACATATTTTGAGAGCTAAAAGGAGTTTCTTAAAGCAATGTTTTTTTCTAATAACTACAAGGGTGGTTTATTCAATGTCCTCCTTGAAACCTTAGTTCTAACCCTAGAGCACTTACATTTAGGTAATGGATTGTGATTCAATGGTTCAAAGTTGGCAATAGATAATGATTTTAAAACATATTTAATTTAAAAAAAAAAAAATCGCATGGCAGAACATTCCGTTACACTTGAAAAAGATTCTTGCCCAACTATTTCGCGTTGACACTCTATTATAGCCCAAACAAAAATTATAAACCATGCCAGGAGCGCGATGATGGCCCGGTTAACTAGTTTTTGACAGTTGTTTTAACCCAGTGACAACATTATAAAAGGGCAAAGTGTCATCCTCACGCATATGAATATCGCACCTTAAATGACGTGCTCTAAACCTTCATTAAATCAAATATATGTGAAGTTTCTGACTTGTTTCAATCAACAATTCTTTTAATACATGTGAAATTTCTTAGTAAATGGTATATGGCATTTCAATGAAAATTTCTGCTCCAGGACAATACTCTCTGTTTGTCTCCGTCTAATATCCATGTTCTGCACTTAAATAATAAGAGGGAGGGAAAATTTGGTAAATTGACCTATTTACACCCTCAATCTCTGACGCGTTCCAAGAATCCTGTAGGAAAATCAGCCTCTCTGCCATCCATTAGATCGGAAAGAACAACCCATAGAAAATGTCGTTGCGTGGCCTCCAGTCCCAAAGCAAGCTCTTCCACATTCCTTTCGCTCCAAGCTGCAATACTTCCAAATGACACGTAAATCACAGACTGGGTAGACTGTTTATCTAACCACTGTAAACATTCCAAATTATCCGCCCACAAGCTTGGGATGAGCTTATTCGTCCTTCCCCTGTCGCCTTCTAGAATCTCAGAGGGAATCAGAGGACCTATTGGATACACACTCAATTCTTTCAAGTTTCGACAACTCATCCACTACCAGAGCTTCTATCTCGTTGAAGGAGTTGAAGAGTACCCAATCGATCTCCTTAATTTCTTCTGTCATCTGAATCCCCTTGCGAAATCCGTATTCCCCTCCATACAACCACGGAAGTTCACCGAAACTTAAAGGCGGCAGGAAAGGAAGATATTTTACTTCCTTGAATTCCTTTGCAAATCATTCAATAACCACAAACCACACACGTCTCAGAGAGGAACCACCATCATCATTATTAAGGTTGAAGGAAACAAAAAATTAAATAAAGGGTCGCGAAATGAAGATTGACTTTATTACCATCTGAAGAAAGGACCCCATGGGAGACAAGTCTGGAGTGTAGTTTTAATTTTTAATTTTCACCGTCGCTGCGCAGGGCGAAGGAGGGAGGGCCCGAAGTCGGGTTGTGCAATCGGGCTGCGCAAGCGCAGTCGAGTTGCGCTCCCGAATATTGCGCAATCGGGCTGCGCAAGCGCAGTCGAGTTGCGGTCCCGAAACTTGCACAATTAGGTTGTGTAAGCGCAGTCGGGTTGCGCACGGGGAAAGTGCGCAGTCGGGTTGCGCACGAAGGATGTGCGTAATCGGGCTGCGCACGAAGAAAAATGCTAAGTCAGGGAAGCCACTGGTCAATGCCCGACTGCACTGGTCAAAGGCAGCGAAGTTCAACTTCGCTGCGCAGTCGGGTGGATAGCTCTAGACTTAGCCAAATTTTTGTCTTGTAGAATTTTGTTGTTCGGAGGCTTGCACGGCTACGACGTTGGTTTCCCTGGCTTGGCAGGAACTATACAAGAGGAGAGAAACACCGAATCTGAATGCAATATTTCAGATCTGAGCTCAAACTTATAGAACCCGAAAGAAAACGCTCTGAGGCGATTATACAGACAACAATAGATTTTGTGCCGACACAGATAACCGCAAACCCTACAGATGCCTTAAACAACAAATTTTATTCATATAAGACGAGGGTTACAAAAGTCCTCAACTGAGGAAAACTAACATCTGTAGACTAAAGTTGTAGGATAAACTAAGACGAAAAACAAATGTCGAGTCTGCTGCTCGGACATTAAACAGATGAGCCACACTGCTCACTGAAATGATCTCATCTCCTACTCTACTGTTTCTCCAAATTTCCTCTTGCTCTCCTCTCTTTCTCCACTCTCTTTCCACACATTTGTATGAAGACCCGAACTGCCTTATATAGCCGTGAGGAGAGGAAGATAGGGGTTGTCCTCTGACAGGTTCTGACAGACCCTCAACTAGGGTTTCTGACCAATCGCCGAACTGGCATTAAATTGCTGAACTGGCATTAACTTCTGTGACAATCGGATCTGTCAGACGTCACATCTATCAGAAGGCACGTGCGATGTCAAGTCAAACTTTTGCCAGGATTCTCGATTGCATGAGTGCAGTCCAACTTCGCCCAAGTTCGGAGCGCAGTCCGGCTTCACCCAAGTTCGGAGCGTAGTTGGGCGGAGGCGTTAAATCTAGATTAATATTTCTAACACCCTCCTTTAAACCTGATTTCATGAGCTCTTTGACTCCAAGCTGCTCACGCAATCTGCTGAAGTCTTCCTCCTTCAAAGGCTTCATGAAAATATCTACAAACTACTCCTGGGATCTATAAAACTGCAGTTGAATTTCTCTGGACTTCACCAACTTTCTGATGAAGTGATAACGAATATCGATGTGCTTCGTTCGACCATGGAACACGGGATCCTTTGATAGTGCGATGGCCGAATTATTATCACAAAAAATTGTTGTCGCACCTTCCAGAGGATAGTTCAGTTCATTCAGAACTCTTCGCAGCCAAACTGCCTGGCATGCGGCTGACGTGACGACGACATATTTTGCTTCAGCTATGGACAACACAATAATGGGTTGCTTCTTGGACGCCCATGAGACTGCCCCTGATCCGAGATGGAAAGCGTACCTGAAGGTGCTCTTTCGATCATCGGTGTTGCGAGCCCAGTCACTGTCTGTGAAGCCCACCAGTTCCAACTGGTCCTGTCTGGCATAAAATAGGCCATTGTTTCGCGTCCCGTTGACATAGTGCAAGATCCTCTTGCCTACTTGCTAATGCGTGTCCTTCGGAGTCTCCATAAAATGGCTAATCAGACTGACTCCGAACATCAGATCTGGCCGAGTTGCAGTCAAATACATCAAACTGCCAACTAGCCTCTTGAACAGCGTTGGATCTACATTCCTCCCTAAATCCAACTTGCTCAACTTCAAACCTATGGCTACAGGTGTGATGGCAGGTTTGTTGTCCTCCATATTGAACCGCTTATGGACATCCTTCGCATACTTGCCCTGAGAAATGAAGATGCCATCTGTCGATTGGTCAACTTCAAGGCCAAGAAAATACTTCATCAACCCTAAGTCCGTCATCTCGAACCCCTTCTTCATGGTTGTTCTAAACTGGGCAAACAATGTTGTGATGTTGCCAGTGTAAATTAAATCATCCACATACAGGCAAACGATTATGAGCTCACCTACATCATTTGTCTTCATGTATAGGGTGTGCTCATATGAGCATTTTACAAACCCATTTTGCTGAAAATAACTGTCAATCCGGCTGTACCAAGCTCGGGGCTCCTGCTTCAAACCGTACAGGTCATTCTTTAGCTTCAGGACTTTGCCCTCCTGACCTTTAATTTCGTAACCTGGTGGCTGGTCTATGTAGACCTCTTCCTCCAACACTCCGTTGAGGAAGGCTAACTTGACATCCATCTGGTACATCTTCCAACCCTGTTGGGCTGCCAATGCCAGGATCATCCTGACTGTGTCAAGTCGGGCTACAAGCGCATAAACCTCATGGTAATCCATGCCTGACTTCTGCTTGTAACCGTTCACCACCAGTCTAGCTTTATGTTTGTCAACGTCTCCTTGGGCGTTGAACTTTGTCTTATACACCCACTTGAACCCAATGGTCTTCTTCCCTACTGGAAGATCTGTCAGTTGCCATGTATCATTCTTTTCAATGGCTTTAATCTCCTCGTCCATCGCCTGCACCCACTTCTGATTTTGACTTGCATCTTCAAACTCTACTGGATCAACTTCAGTAAAGAATGCAAAGTCAGAGTACTCTTCATCTACATGGGTTTGGGTTGCCTCATAGATTTCTTGCAAGCTCCTTGTCTTCGCTGGCGTCACTAGGTTCTGGATTCTACTTGCACATGGAGGCGATCGAGATGGAGTGGTTGTGCTACTGCTGGCACCGTTGTTGTTGTTGGAGGTTACAGGTGGCTGCACACTTCCTTCTTCCAAGTCAATAGACTCTACTACTGCTGGCTCTGACCGACCAGTCTTTGACTTCTAGTTCCAGGCTTCATCTTCAAGAAACTTCACATCATGGCTGATGATGAGCTTCTTCGTCATAGGGTTGTACAACTTATATGCACATGTTCCAGAAGAGAAGCGACAGAAGTTGGATGATAGAGTTGAGAAGTGCATTGAGCGCAATCAGGCTGCGCAAGCACAGTCGGGTTGCACTCCTGAAACTTGCGCAATCGAGTTGCGCAAGTGCGGTCGGGTTGCACACGGGGAAAGTGCGCAGTCGGGTTGCGCACGGAGAAAAATGCTAAGTCAAGGAAGCCGCTGGTCAACGCCCAATTATGCTGGTCAAAGGCAGTGAAGTTTGACTTCGGTATGTAGTCGGGTGGATAGCTCCAGACTTAGCCAAATTTTTGCCTTGCAGACTTTTGCTGTCCGGAGGCTTGCGTGGCTACAGTGTTGGTTTCCCTGGCTTGGTAGGAACTGTACGGGAGGAGAGAAACATCGAATTTGAATGGAATATTTCAGATCTGAGCTTAAACTCATATAACCCGAAAGAAAACGCTCTGAGGCGATTATACAGACAACAATAGATTTTGTGCCAACAAAGATAACCGCAAACCCTACAGATGCCTTAAACAACAACAAATTTTATTCATATAAGACGAGGGTTACAAAAGTCCTCAACTGAGGAAAGCTAACATCTGCAGACAAAAGCTACAGGATAAACTAAGACGGAAAACAAATTTCGAGTTTGCTGCTCGGACATTAAACAGATGAGCCACACTGCTCACTGAAATGATCTCGTCTCCTACTCTGTTGTTTCTCCAAATTTCCTTGCGCTCTCCTCTCTTTCTCGACTCTCTTTCCACACACTTGTCTGAAGACCCGAACTGCCTTATATAGCCGCGGGAGGAAGATAGGGGTTGTCCTCTGACAGGTTCTGACAGACCCTCAACTAAGATTTCTGACCAATCGTTGAACTGGCTTTAAATCGCCGAACTGACATTAACTTCTGTGGCGATCGGATCTGTCAGACGTCACATTTGTCAGAAGGCACGTGCGACGTCAAGTCAAACTTTTGCCGGGATCCCCGACTGCGCGAGTGCAGTCCGACTTCGCCGATCGGAGCGCAGTTGGGCGGAGGCGTGAAATCTGGATTAATATTTCTAACATGGAGCTGAAGCGGCGAATATCACAGAGGGAGACAAGCGACGAATGAAAAGCAACGAGGGGAACGCCATGGAATCTGGCTACTGCCTTTAAGCCGAAGCAGGTCCATACATCTGCTATAATGCAAGTGACCCTGCGCACTTCCTTTGCGTTTATCTCTAGGATAACTTTATCAATTACACAAGGCCCCATGTTGTTTTCCATTACCTTCAAAAAATTTACAGCGTTGTTCCGACATTCCTCAGGGCCCAACGCAAAAGGAACGGATATCAGTCGGATCATGTCGCAGTTATCATCCATAGATTTGGCGGCGTTGGCTTCCATTATGCGCTGGTGATTTGAGTCGCTGTTAAGGAAAGTGACGAGGAATCCATCGGAGACAAGCTTCCAAGCAAGTTGCATCATGGGATTAATGTGGCCTTGCGCAGGAGCAGGAATGAGAAGAGCATGAGACATCTTAGCCATATTACGCTTTTCAAAAGTTAGTTTTTGGTATCTGATGGACTTTACAGTGGCAGCAGATGGATTCCTCTCAACGTTCTTTCTGTCCGTCTATAATTGTAATGGAAGCAGATGGATTGACATGACTGACGATGCGCTCCTATCGCTTGGAATAATAGATAAGGGTGAACCATTCATTTTAACCGGCAACACACTGTTTAAGATATCTTTTGCATTTGCAGCTGCTAATTAGCGTGTCCCATTTTTTGACACTTGATCAGATGCGTCCTGTCCATTTTCAATTTCATTACTAAATTCAATGGACCTTATTATAATTTTGAAAAAAATATTAGTTCTTTTTCTTAATCTTTTATAAACATGGCCCCTAAAAGTTATTTAATATTTAAAATAATATAAATAATATTTATAGGTGATGAGGAATGTATCTTCTCCATTTTAAGCTTTATTATTAAATTGTTTGGACCTTAATTATAATTTCAATTTTTTCCTCTTCTATGTAAGAGATAAATATTATATAATCTGGATTCTTAATGTTTTAAGATTTCATTTAAAACATTATATATATATAACTTAATTTTAAAAATAAAAAATAAATATTACCTACAATATAAAAAAGTGTTGCTAAAGTGTTGCTAATGATTTATACATATAAAGAATACATCTTTAAAAAAAAAATTAAAAAATAAATAAATTAAACATTATTTTTATTGTTAATTTAAGTAATATTATTATTTTAAAATTTTGAAGTCTAAAAAATTTAAGTTGGAGTGATTTAAGTTAGAGTGACTACCAATTAAATACTAAATCTAATTTGATAAATTTTATTAATGATAAAGATTAATTTTAGTATTGGCTATGCATATACGTAAATTTAACATAGATACACAAAGGTGTTGCAAGTATCACATGCAAGGCATAGAGGCATGAAGGTGTTGGCCGTGGCATATGAAAGAGAGATTGTATACTGTGGGTTTTATAGTCCAACATCTTGTGTCTTATATGAAATTTGATTGGTTATTATTCATGCAAAGAATAGAATTGATTTCAAGTTGATGGGACATTTTTTAAGTCAAAGATTTTTTTTGATATGCTTGAACCTTACAAATAAAATATAGGAGCATTTTAATTGCGATGCAACCTTTCTAGTAAAGAAATATGTTAAGGATTTTTGAAGAACACATGTTCAAAAAAAAAAAAAATTGTTTAGCTTGAGTGGGTTTATCCAACCATATTATATTTTAAAGATCGAATTATATTGTATTATTTATTGGAGATAATGTTTTATTTGATCGAATTATATTGTATTATTTATTGGAGATACTGTTTTATTTGAGAGAAGTGGAGACCCAAAGTTTTATGGACTTTATTCGCATATGCTCTTGTGGATGGTTGTATGTCCTTATTCACAAGTAAAGTATTATTCCTATAATGTGTTGAGTATATCTTTAATCATAAAGGTTTATTGATAAATGAGTGTGTTCTTATTTATAATCATGCAGATGAATAGTGTGTCCCTATGATGTAAAAACTTGAATAGTTTTGTTTACTCATATTTTTGATTGAGTCTAATGTAGTTAATCCCACTAAAGTGAATAATTAAGTTTATTTTTATTCATAATTATGCAAATCATGGACTAATATGTATCAAGTCCATGTCTTTTTGAACCTCTTGAATTTTTGAATCAGAAGAGTGCTACCTAATTTCTTGAGTTTTATTCTACCAGACATGGAACGCTCGTGAGCTCTTAAAGTATTTTGTCATTTGGCGAACTTAATTGTCGTGTCAGAGTCAGTAACCAGGGAATCTCTTACCGAGCTAGCGAAAGAAAATTAATAAAAGATGCTCATGTTGTCGCTTATTAGTAGTACGTGACAGGAGGTGTCAGACAGTCCTATTGTCGCGCGATGATTTAATTAGCACTGGACCGAAGCCCTTGAGAGTCCGGAGACTTAATATATTAAGAAAATTAAAAAATTAAAATTGTGTATTAGTAGAAATTTTAATAATTTTAGTTAAGGACGAAATTAAGAAGACAAATCAGAGTTTTTAAATAAGTCCCAATGCTGCTCCCTTGAAATTGCAACAATAATTATTTTTATTGTCATGTGGTGTAAAATGATAAATATAACATATCAGTACGAGTCCTTATTTCGAAAAGTTTTATTTAATATTAGAGTTATGTGGTTAGTTAATTAATAATATCCATGATTTGGTGCAGGGGTTATCTATCCGTACGCAGAGTTTGGTACGATGTGGTTTGAGTATATGTAACGTGTCCTAATGCAACTTATTTCCGGTGTACCCACGTATTTCAAATTTACCTCTTTAATTCAAATTTAAAATTTATATGAAATACTTCATGTTTATACAATATTAAGAATAATATATTATTAAAAAAAATGGTATTAAAAGATTGGGATGCTTTTTAAAAAAATTGTATTTTGTAATACTATTATATTTTTAGGTTTTTATTTAAAAATTAAAATTAAAATTAAAATTTTCATATAATGGGATTTGAACCTCTTTCAAAAATTTATGTTTACTTTAAAATTGTAAACTCAACAAGGATAGGTCATTTGGTAGTGGTCCAGTGCTTGTAAATAAATCGTCATTAAAATCTAGACATGTTAAGGTAGTCTTACCTAACAAAGTAAGGATTATAGATTATAATAAAATTGCTCATTGGTGTCTTAAAGGTTCTTTGGAGATTGCGGCTCTACCGAGGAATTTTTCATGGTTATTCTCAACTGTGAGGAAGATTCCAGTAAAATTTTGCAAGGAAGGCTTTCGTTCTTGCAAGAGGGTCCTATTCTTGTGCAAATGAGGCCCAAATTTTAACCCAGCTTTTTAAAGTATCAACATGCTTCTAGTGTGGGATAAATTGTCGAAATTTCCTTCCCATATTTGGGATGAGAGTGTTTTCAAAGCGGTGGCTAAAACCATTGGAGACTTTATCTCTTTTGATCGTGTCTTCAACTCTTCATTGCGGATGCAGTTCGTCCGAATGTGTGTGTGTTGGTGTATTTTGAGGAGCTGTCAAACTTGATCGAGCTGTTGTCATCAGTTGGAAGGTGGGTTCAATCTATTGAGTATGAAAATAAACTCTTGATGTGCCATTTATGCAGAAAAATGGGTCATTTCAAGAACCTTTGTCCTTCCTGTAAGAAAAAAGGCCCTCCTCCTCGTCAAGTGCCTAGGGAGAAACAAATGCAGGTCAAGAACCCTAATTCCAGATTTTTTAGGTTGTAAAACCTGTTGTTGTTTCTAAAGGTAAGGAGATAGTGGTCTCTCAAAGCATTGTGTCTCCCAGAATTTTGGAGAAATGGAAGTTGGTGTCCTTGAGTCAAATATTGAAGTGATTATGGATTTGGGACTTGATATTCCTTTGCTGAACTATTTTGAGTATCTTTCGATGGAGGAGACAGTTATTTAACAGACTTCTAATTGTGTCCCTTTGGAGCACGTCTCAGTGCCACTGCTGGTTGATTCGGAGACACTTTACAAGATGGGTGGTGCCTCACCTAATCCTGGACCTGGTAGTCAGGTTAATCCCAAGATGGGTGGCACGTTGCCTAAACCTGGTCCAGGCAGTCCAGTTATCTCTCCTAAACCTATTATTGAGAAAAGTTCACCTGATCCGAAGACTAAAAGTCACAGAAAGAGATTTATTGATAGTTAAAACTTGAAGGAATGAAATCTCCTATTTTTAGGAGAACAATCAAAATTATTTTGTTTAATTATTCATACTGAAAGTTTTTTCATGGAATATTAGTTTTTTCATGGAATATTAGAGGGTTGAATAGCTCCTCCAAGAAACTCTTGCTTTCTTTTTCTTTTTCTTTCTCTTAGGAAGAATAAAATCCCTAATATTTTTTTTATACAAGAATCAAAGTTAGATTTTTTTGGTCGGTGACTCATAAAGAAATTTGGAAAGAAGCAAATTTTACAGTCAGTGAAGTTGTTGGCTCTGTGGGAGGTTTGTTATGCTTCTGAAATACGTTCCAGTTTGAGGGTAATATAATTTATTATTCAAATAGAGTGATCAATTTTTTTTTGCTTTGCAAATCTAGAGGTCGAAGGTGGGTGATGTCTAACATCTACGCTCCTAATTCCTATGCGGGTAGGTTTGTTATGCTTTTGAAATAAGTTCCAGTTTGAAGGTAATATCATTTATTCTTCAAATAGAGTTATCAATTTTTTGTTTCTTTGTAAATCTAGAGGTCGAAGGTGGGTGATGTCTAACATCTACGCTCCTAATTCCTATATGGGTGGACATATGTTTTGGGAGGAACTACTAGAAATGAGGAAGTTGTTCGTAGACGAACCTTGGGTGCTTAATGGTGATTTCAATTCCCTTTTATATCTTTATGAGAAGAAGGGAGGAAATGAAGTCGATAGTCATAGTATTGAAGATTTTGCTCATCTCATTAGTCTTACGAAACTATGGGATTTGGATCTCAAAGGTTTGAGATTCACATGGAGTAATCGAAGGATCCAAAGGAATTTTATTTTGAGTAGGCTAGATAGGATTTTGATTTCAAATTCCAGTTTCCATTTGTTTGGGGAGGCTTGCTTATCATCTCTTCCTATGGCCGGTTCTGACCATAACATGCTGTGGATGGAGCTATTGGCTAAACTTTCATTTTTGCCTAGGCCTTTTATATTTGAGGCTATGTGGTGTTCTCACCCCGAATTTGAGGGCCTGATTGAGAAGTGGTGGTCAAAACAAATGCAGGGTTGTAGACTGGTTTTTTTAATTAATAAGAAAAAAATATTAGGCTTCACCTCAAGCTTTGGAATAAATTTTGCTTTGGAAACAGTTTCAAAGAGAAGGAAAATTTAAAGTCTCAGCTTAAAGATCTTTAAGTTTTGGTGGAACAACAGGGATTCAATGCATATCTGGAGATTAAAGAGAAGCTCATCCTTTCAAATATCCATAACAAATTGGTGGAAGAATAGATCTTTTGGAAACAAAAAAACAAGAGATTTATGGTTGAAATAAGGAGATCAAAATTCTAATTTCTTTCATGCCTCGACTATTTGCCATAGAAGTCATAATAGAATCAATGAGATTATTAGGCCAGATGGTTCAGTGACTAATTATATTATTGAAATTAGAGATGAGGGGGTAAATTTTTTTCCGTTCTGTTAGGATCTGATAATACCAAGGATATTCGAGCTGAAGATGAGATTTTATCCTCGATTCTTTCTTTGGTTTTGTATGAGATGAACGAAAAACTTCAAGATCCTTTCTTGGAAGAAAAAATTAAGGATGCCTTAGATTCAATGGGAGAGCTGAAATATCTATGTCCCGATGGATTCCCCTAATTTTTTCAAAAGTTTTGGCATATGTACAGGAGGGAGGTGTGTGAGGCTTTTTGGGAAACTCAAATATCTTAGGTGCCGCCTAAGGCACTTAATGCTACTTTCATAGTTCTCATCCCTAAGAACTCTTTTATGGCATATTTCAATGATTGCAGAATAATTAGACTCAATAACACGGTTTACAAAATATTAACTAAAGTTCTTGGTAATAGACTCAAGTCCTTTCTGCCAGACATATTAGATAGCTCTCAAAGTGGTTTTGTTCTTGAGACGTAGATAATTGATGGAGCAATTGTAATTCATGAGTTGTTATACTCGGTGCAGATTATGAATAAGGCTTATGATCGGGTTTCTTGGTCGCTCCTTTTTAGAGTTATGAGGAAGTTAATATTTCATCATAATTGGATTAGTTTGGTGGAAACTTGTGTCTCTTCAGCATGGTTTTCAATTTTTATTAATGGCTACCCCATAGGTTTCTTTAAGTCAGGTCGTGGTATTAGACAGGGAGATCCGCTTTCACCCTTTTATGTTTAGGTCGATGGAATTCTGTGATAAGTCTTACTCTAGATTCAACTTGTAATATGATTTCACATCAACAATTTGTTGATGATACTTTGTTGTCTTGCATTACTTCGACTGTTCACACCAAGGAAGTTAAGTCCATTCTAGCTTGTTATGAGAGGGTTGCGGGGCAACAAATAAATTTTAGAAAGAGTAGTCTCTTCTTTATCAATACCTCAAAGGATCACCAATGAAAGATTGCTAGTATTCTTGGTTGCAGAATTGATTCTCTTCCTGTAACTGACCTAGGGTTGCTGCTTTTTGTGGAAAAAGTTAAAGAGATGTTTTGGATTTCAATTCTTGAAAGGATGCACCCAAAGCTAGCTTCTTGTAAGGGCACTTCTTTGAGCCAATTTGGGAAGGTGGTTCTAGTCCGAATTTTGCTACAGAGTATTCCCATATTCTTTTTGTCCCTCTTTTCAATTATGGTAAAAGTGACTTCTAAAATTGAGAGTATTTGCAAGGATTTACTTTGGTCATGTCCAAAATTGAAGGTAAAATTTCATTTGTGTCTTGGGATCAGTTGTGCAAGAATAAGAAGCTTGGGGGGTTGGGTCTCAAGAGAGCTAGCCAAACAAATAAAGCTTTAGTCGATAAACTGGATTGGAAGGTGATGTTGAATGTAGAGACTCTTTGGACTTATATTTTAAAAGCTAAATACATATTTAATTATTTTCTATTTTATCCCTTTCTAGGTTGTTGATCAGTGTTCTAGAAAAGTCTAAACAAGTTGAGAACTTTCTTAAAAAGCAACTATAGATGGATTACTGGCAATGGAAGACTAGTGTATTTTTTGGAAGATGCCTGGCTTAGGGATATTTCGTTATTAGAGACCCTATTCTATCATATCTACGGCCCACTCTGGATGTTTTATGGAAGGTTAAAGTAGCAGATTTTATTATTAATATTGATGGACATAAGGCTTGGTTTCATCTTCTAGCGGAGGTGGGTAGTGATGCAGTTCAACGTTCTTGGAACACTATTGTAAGGGAGCTTCGCTTCATCACCTTGAGATATGATGAAGTCAACAATAGAATAATTTGGGCAGGTGATGGTGAAGGGTCTTGCTCGGTCAAAGTGGCATATTCTCTTCTTGAACCCGAGCATGAAGGATCTATTTTGGTCGGTAAGATTTGACTTTAAAATTTGATGTCGAAGGTTAACATGTTCTATTGGTTGGCAGCCCATAATAAAATTTTATCCATTGAAAATATTCTTAAAATGGGTCTTATTATTATTAATCGATGCTATCTTTGCGAAGTGGAGTGGGAGTCAACTAGTCATCTTCTTCTAAGTTGTCTTGTGTTTCATGGTATTTGCTATTTTATTCTTGCTAAGATGGGGATTTAGTGGGTGCTCCCTTTGTGTCCCCTTGGCTGAAGTGTTCTTGAAAATTTTTAATTTTCCCACATCCTCTGAGGGGTATGGAAAGAACAAAATGCAAGAGCCTTTGATAATGTGAAAAGTGATATTTTTCATGTTAGTTCTCACGTTATTAGGAAAGTGTCTAAAAACGTCTCTATGGAATTTAAAATGTCTAGTGGTGTCAGTTATCTGTGCTCTACGAACGAGGCTCAGATTGAAAAGTTGCTTGGCCTCCCGCTTATCACTCCGGATACGCTTGCTCTGAATCCAAGATAATTAGTTAGATGGACTCCTCCGTCCTTTGGTTGGTGCAAGTTAAATTTTAATGGCGTTTCAAAAGGTAATCTAGTATTGGATGGTGTGGGTGGCATCATTAGGGATAGTAATGAGGATATTATGGTAGCTTGTACTGAAAAATTAACAGTTCAATCCATGCAATTTGCTAAATCTAGGGTTACATTTCAAGGCATTCTCCTCCTTCAATATTTGGGTTTTTCAAACATTATAGTGGAAGGTGACTCATTGAATATTATCAACATGCTTAACGGGCCAGTTTTGCCAAGCTGGAGGGTGGTAGGAATGTTAGAGGAAGCAAAATCATGTCTCAAAGCCTTTAATCAGGTGTCAATCGTGCACATTCTAAGACAAGGAAATATGATGGCAGAATTTATGGCAAATCTTAGCCTGAGGTACAACATACACGTTGTCTAGAATTAATACTTCTTGAATGATCTTCTACTCAGAGTTAATGATGATAAGCCAGGTTGTTCTTCATTCACTATGTTTGCTAGTGTACAGGTGGATTTTGGTTGCAACAAATTTCTTGGGAACTTGGTTTTCTCCTTTTTTGGGACTGGTTGGTTCATGGAGGGTAGGTGTTGTGTTGTCATTTCTTAACGATACATTTGTTGTCTCGAGTCATTGGGAAGGTAGCCATTGTTTTTCATACCTCTTTCAAACTTTGATTTTTTGGTCCCCTTGATTTCTAGTGTCGAACATTGTGTCATCCAGAAGTTTCTTCTTAGCTGGAACATTTTCAAACATGGTGGTCATTTTTAGTGCCAGTTGGGAGTTTGTCTTTCTTCTAGCTTGTGGGTAACATTGTGTTCCTCAAGGGTTTTTCGTGTTTTGCAGTCATGGAACAAAAATTTCTTCTTAGTTGGAAAATTTTCAAATGTGGTGGTCATTGTTAGTGCCAGTTGGGAGTCTATCTGTCTTTCTTCTAGCTTGTGGGTAACATTGTGTTCCTCAAGGGTTTTTCATGTTTTGCAGTCATGGAGGCAGGTGTTTTTTAGCACAAGGTTCACGAGTTGGAGTTTTGCTTTTTTGTACATTCATGTTTGATTTCTTTCCCCTTGATGGATATTGCTGGTTTGTGTGGGAACTACAGGATGGCCTGGATCCCATTATTTTGTGTTCCCAGGAGATACACTGACCAGACTCGACGAATGATTTGAAGAATAATCTTGTTCAAAATTTGAAACTGATGGAAATTAAGGATCGAACGATTTGGGGTTCTCATAAGATGGTTGTTGGGGTTCTCTTAAGATGGTTGCGGATCATACATATAAAGTGTCCAATTTGATGGGAAACACCTTTCAGGCGATGGATTGGCTGGTAAAGAACTGACTTTGGTTCTGTTGATCTTCTTGCCCGATGTTCTCTTTCTTTCTTATGTGTTTCTCTCTGTTTTCTGGTTCATTTTGTGTGGATCTCCCAATGTTTCAAGTAGCCTTTGGATGTGTTGTTGTTAGCTTTTGTTTCTCCTTTAGGTGGTTCCTATTGATGGTTATAAAAAGTTGAGGGACCTTTCAAATCTCTTCTTTCTTATAATAATACAAAAAAATTAGTTTATAAATAAACATCCAAAATAATTTGTTTTTCTTATCTTTCTTATATTAATTATCTTTCTTATATTACTATAATTAGGTTATAGAAATATAAAGTAAAGTACAACATAAATCATTGACATGGCCATAGGTTGTATGAGAAGATATGTTTTATCACATTTACTTATTAAATTATATAGAAAAGTATGTTTTGTTATATTTATTTATTCAATTAAATTAATTATTTAAAATATAATTTCTAATCTTATCTTCATCAAATTAAATTATTTATTTGAAATTTCAAAATTTTACCATTGAAAGTTTTAACCTCAATTATTTGAAATTTCAAAATTTTAACAGCAGACCAAATCAAGTCTTAACCTCAACCACATATATGCAAGTCTATTTTTTGAACAATGTTTTATACATACGTTATCTATGAGAAGGGCATGAGATATCTTAGTCATATTACGTTTTCCAAAACTTAGCAGAAGATTGCTGTAATCTCAATATGTGGAGTTGAAGCGGTCTCAACGTTCTTCAGTAATGTATCACAAGACACCAGAAAAGTGTTTTAGGTATCTGATCGATTACTTTACAGTGGACGTCTATCATTATAATGGAAGCAGATGGATTGTAATTGTCATCACTGACGAGGGGCTCCTATGGAGGTAATGTGACAATGTCCCATCTCTTTCATTAACCATTTAAAATGTATTCACGTTGTCGGTAGTGTCGTTACCTTTTGGTACATGAAAATTAATGGGTTTACTTTGAAGTTTTACTCTGCACTCTGCAGTCGGAAGGAGATACCACTCCCCTGTTGTTAAAAATAAATAGAAAACAGCCAAAACAGAGGGGTCAAAATCTGAAACAAGAGATTCATATAACTTGTCAAATGTTTAATAATTTTAAATTCACAAGGACCAGAGGAGGATAAACATTAAAGAGAGTATTGTAAAAGGATGTTAAATCAGAGATATGAAAAAGAGTATGCTGACTGGTGAAGAAAGAGATATTGTTATATGAAGAAACATTAAAGAGAGTATTGTAAGGATGTTAAATCAGATATGAAAAAGAGTATGCTGACTGGTGAAGAAAGACAGATATTGTTATATGAAGAAACATTTAGATTAATCCTAACACAATCATGTGTAATCATCTGATCTTAAAATTCAACCGAAGTCGTACGTGAACAAAGGCAGCATGTGAGGAATATGCAAAGAAGAGGATGTCATCGTTTCCCCCTATGCGGGGGACGCATTGGGAAACACACTGTTTAAGTTATCTTTTGCATTTGTAACTGCTAATTATCATGTCCCATTTTTTCACACTTGATTGGATGGCTCAAAATTACTTCTCACTCAACTTTTGGAGAATGTTGGTTCATGCCAAGATAATACTAAAGAATAAAAAAAATAGAATAGAGAAGGGGAGGGAGGGTTGGGTTTGAAAATTAAATTAAATGGGTTCAACTAATAATATTCCTTTACGTTATATGAATATAGGTTACTTGTTACAAGTAAAGTTTAATAGATTATACAGTGAATACAAGTAAATTTTAATATATTATATAGTTAATATAATGTAAAAAATACACTATTTTTAAATGTTATAATATTTAATATTATAAATAGTTTAAATTAAAGAAATATAAATAATTTAAGTTTAATAGATAAACCAAAGGAATATAAAACAACATTAAATATAATAGAAAGACTTTGATTGAAGCTAACAAATATTGCTAGAGGTGTAAATATTACATAAAGAAATTTATAGATATTGATTGGGGTAAGTTTATTAGTTCTTGATCATATTCCAATGCATCATAAAAATATAACTGGCCTTCGTCAAACACTGAAAAATTTGATCATTTACAATGATGGGCATTCCCATATTTATATTTTTCATTAAGCTAAAATAAAACTAACTACTTTGTAGAATAATGAGAAAAATTGGCTTTGCATGATTGGAGATGAGTTGGCACCACTCAACATTTCCTATGTCTTTTATTAGGCTGTTGTGATTTATAGGATCATCCATTATGTTTATTTGATGTGGTTGTTTCTCTTAGGCTCTTAAAACTACCACATGACCTGACCACTATTGTTTTGGTTGTTGAGGGCTCTTCAGAGAGATGGATAGTATTCTCAAGAGTATGTGTGGATTCCTCTTTGAGTAGTGGTCTAAAATATTTGTCCAAGCACTATCATTCATCACAATAATATAACAGAGGGCCTATAGGAAATACACACAATCTGGCTTAGAATACCCTATTTTTATTTATTATGAATGTCAAAAAACTACAACACAAAAAAGAGCATAGTGATGAGACTACACTATCCTAGAATGAACTAAATACAGACAATACAAAAAACATTTGTGGTGAGAATAATAATCACAGTAGGGTCTATGAGAAATAGTTGGATAATAGTTAGTAATAGTTATGACAAAGTCTATTAGTGTCAGTAATACTTACTTGTAATATTTGGGAATCATACTAGACAAGGAATTTGTTAGTAATAGAGATAGTTTCAATAGTTTCTAGAGACAATGAGATACAATATCAATGATAGAATAGTGTCAGATAGAACAGTCACTAATAAACTATGTAGATTCTAGTAAGGGGTTGTTAGACAAAAGTTATTTTTGAGTGAACCAAGACTCCAAGAGAAAAACTGACAACACTTGAAGATAAAACTTCCTTAGTATTAAAATTCAGGGATACCAAAATACACTATTGAGGGATATAGCCCATTGTGATTGTCTTGTAAAGCTAATCATTTTGGTATGTAGCTATGAATATTGTATTATCATTAAAACAAAATAATTGAAATACATGATTTATATAGTGGCCCTAATGTTGTTGGAGAAAATAAAGGGCATACAAAATAATTTTTATTCAAACTCTCTAACACCTATGACGACTGCTTGCTAACAGTTGCTCTGCCATCCACCCTAGCTGCCTGCCATCCAACCATGGTGAAATGTGAGGTAAAATATGGTTTAACTGTCAATAGTCTCCCCCTTAAAGTTGAGAGGACTGACTATACAGTCTCTCAGATTTATATATTGAGCTTTAGCCATACCTTTGGTGAATATGTTTGCAATGTTGTCCAACGTGCTGCAATGTTTAAGCTCAACGATCTGGTGCTCCACCATGTCTTGTATGAAGTTATACTTCATATCGAAATGTTTTGATCTACTATGGTGGATTGGATTATATGCCAACTAAATGGCACTCATGTTATCACAATATAGTCTAGCAGGACCACTTTCTCTTTCTCCAATCTCCTCAAGGAATTTTCTCAACCATAGGGCTTGAGTACTAGCATATATGATGGCTATATACTCAACCTCAGTAGATGAAAATGCTACAATAGTCTTCTTCTTGGAAATCCATGTAATTAGTCCTGATCCTAGACTAAAATATTTCCCTGATGTAGATTTCCTATCATCTATATTGTTGCCTAAATCACTATTACTGAAGCCAACTAAATTGACAGAATTACATTTGTGGTAATGGATTCCAAAATCCAACATACCTTTTACATATCTTAGAATTATTTTAGTTGCTTGTAGATGCAACTTAGATGGGCTAGCCATAAACCTTGAAAATAGAGAAACATCATATTGTATATCAGGTCTTGTGTTGGTGAGAAAAATCAAACTCCCAACCATCCTCCTGTAAGTGGCCATGTCAACCTTTGGTACTCCATCATCCTTGCTTAATTGGATCCCATGTCTAGTTGGATTTGCAACTGATTTGCACTACTCCATGGCAAATTTCTTGATCATTTCTTGAGCATACTTGTGTTGACATATGAAGATCCCTCTACTTGATTTATGACCTTCCATGCCTAGGAAGTATTGCATTAAACCAAGACCTTTCATCTCAAACTATTTCATCATTGAGTGTTTGAACTCCATATTTATTTTTGTGTTACTACCCATAAATATTAGATCATCCACATAAAAAAAACTATGAGAATGTCTACACCATGCTTTAGGTAGTAAATAGTAGGTTCAATTTTGCTTCTAGTGAAACCATACTTGTTGAAATATCCATCAATATGAGAGTACCAAGCTCTTGGTGCTTGCTTGAGGTCATAAAGTGATTTTTTCAATTTATAAACAAGGTTGTACTTACCTTGTTCTTGAAAGCCTTGAGGTTGTTGAACATAAACCTCCTCAGTTAAGTACCCATTTAGAAAGGCACTTTTCGCCCTTAATTTCCATTTTGAGCTATATTTCCACCTCTGTTTTGGTTTTTGCCTTTGTTTTGAGTTCCTCCTCTATTGGAATTACCTCCTCTGAAGTTGCCTCTACCTCTACCTCTTCTCTGAACTCTGCCTTAACCTCTTCAATGTCCTCTTATAGCACCCTCATTGAATGCAAAGGCTTTATCATCACCTCAGTAACTTGTTGAAGGAGATCCTTGTAATCTCTCTTCATGAGACATTAACAAATCAATTAATGCATACAAAGTTAAAGTGGAAAGGTCTTTTGACTCTTCTACGATTATGGCTATGTGATTCCAACCTTGAAGAAGTGTTTGCAAAACTTTCTTTACAACTTTTTTACATTTAATTTCCTCGCCAATAGTAACCATTTTGTCGACAACTGCTTTTACTCTGATACAGTAGTCACCAACATTTTTGTATTCTTTTATTTTGAGATTTTCAAAATCTCGTTTCAGGGTTTGAAGCCTCACTTGCTTTACCTGATAACTTTCATGGAATCCATATTTCAAAGTTTTCCATGCAACTTGTGTAGTTGTACAAGTGGCTATTCTAGGGAATATAATCTTCTCCAATGCTACTTGGAGATGATAAAGAGTAGAAGAGTTGCTCTTTTGCGCTTATTTATTTGTTTTATTATCTGCGGAACTTAATGTTGTCTAGTATGTGGGTTCGATGTAACCCTCTTCAATTATGTCCCACAATCCCTTGCCTATGAGTAAGGTCCTCATTTTGATGGACCAATAATCATAATCATAGCCATTAAATTATGGAATAGGTAGATTGTTATGTGAGGCCATAACTATTATAAACTAAAAAAACACTTCTTTTATTTCTCTATTACAATAAAGCACTTTACTTTTCAAAGAAAGAAGAAAGAAGAAGAAAAAGAAATTACAAATTGAGATCAAATCTGACTTGATTCACCCTTTCACTGATAGCTTGTTCTTCTTGCTGGGGTGCTTCTATCACTTGATTCACGAAGTTGTATGCTACTTTTTCTTCATCGTCACTAATGAAGATTATCTCTGGTGATTCTGGTTCTAGTATTTCAATGGAGTCATCATTGCTGAATTATGGATTTACTGGATATTGTGGTGTAGATTCTGACTACTCAAATATGCTACCAAAAGAGTTATCTTCAGAGTCTGCCTCATATCCTGAGTCTGGATGTCTTTGTTGGGCTATTACTGCGTTATGCAATTGACTAAACACAGTATGTAGTCCACATTTTCACACTTTTTCATTAAACCCTTCGGTGTTTTCTCTTAACAAAAGCGCACAGAGGGCATGATAACACCCTGTGGATCGTATCATGAATTTTTGTCCTTTAATGTACCTTTTCAAGTTTTCTATTCTCTGTCTCAGACTTTTACAAAGAAATTTTTAAGCCTCTTAGGCTTTTTTACACAATATTTCCTCTTAGGAAATCTCTATTTGCCTTCCCATAAAAGTTGCAATTTTTTTTTTATAAAACCTTATTAAAGTATTAATTAATAATCAAGTAAATATTTAATTGAAACATTTTAAAAAATATTTAAACTAAATTATTAATTAAGTTAATAATTTAAATAAAATATTTTCAAATATAGTTAAAAATTAAACAAGGGGGAGCTTTTAAATTTTTTTAGATCTGTCGAGACTCGAACCTGCGATATTTTCCACACCACAAAGAATCCTTACCACCTTGGCAACTTGGGCCAATGAAACCAGAAGCACATAAAGTAAGTTTATGCCTTTAAACTTATCATAATACTAAAAAAAATTAATTAAAGTGCTTGGTCCATTGTCGTTGGGATTCGAACCCGAGACCAAATGGGGGCAGATGCCTTAAGGCTGGCTTCGCGAGCCAGTCGAGCTAGGCACTCGACAAGAAGGCCTGGGGAGCACCTTCTATATGAAGGCAACCCGTGCCTTCAAATTAAAAAAAAATTTGGGACTTTTAGTCCCACATGCTCCCAAAGAGGGGCTTTTGAGGGGTTTAAAACCCTCAAGGCATGGATGAAGCTTCGATTGCCTTTGGGTAATCACTCTACTTGTATTTTGGACTTATCTACCCAATATCCTCATTCCATGTCACCTTCTGCTCTCCTTGTGCCATGTTGCCTGAACTCTATCCTCTCCTCACATGCCACGTATCCTGGTTTGATCTCTTTGCCTTATCGCCTGGTCTGGTCAGCTTGTCGCCTGGTCAACTTCGACTGATATCTCATCTTTCCAATTATCGTTCACCTCTCACCAATTGAATCTCAACCTCACCTACTTTCGACCTCACCTGGTCAACTCTTGATCAAGCTCTCCTCTCGATTCTTGACCGATCTCTCCTCTCCTTGGTGTCGAAGTTCGAGTCTGGGACCTCATGCTCCACCTCAAGATGCAAGTCCTCCTACTCCACCTAGGGATGCAGGCCCTCCTCTTGACCTCATGGCTTATATGGGCCTTGATATACCTCGATACCTACCAAGCTCTGATACCATATGTGAATATCATATTCTCATTAAAACAAAATAATTGAAATACATGGTTTATATAGTGGCCTTAATGTTGTTGGAGAAAATAAAGGGCATACAAAACAATTTTTATTTGAAATCTCTAACTCCTATGTTGATTTCTTGCCGACAGTTGCTCTGTCGTCCACCCTAGCCACCTGTCATCCAACCATGGTGAAAGGTGGGGTAAAATATGGTTTAATTGCCAACAATAGCCTCCATGCACTTTTTCTAGGGTGTAAAAAAATGTCATTGTGGGACCTATCTCATTATGTTGGTCTTCTCAAGCTGATCATTTTGATATATAG
Organism: Wollemia nobilis; assembly: GCA_028583015.1. Classification (NCBI taxonomy): domain Eukaryota; kingdom Viridiplantae; phylum Streptophyta; class Pinopsida; order Araucariales; family Araucariaceae; genus Wollemia; species Wollemia nobilis. The sequence goes on from JAQPPZ010009104.1 coordinate 176,295, forward strand.
CACTCAAACATTTTTTTCTAGCTCATTACTAAAAAATGTAACTCTTGGAACCATACTTCTATTTTTAGTAAGTGGGAGTGGTTCAAATTGTACCTCAATGGTTGGAGGAACTAGAGGACACCAAAAGGAGATAGAACAAAACACCCTTCTAGAGAAAATGCATACCACAATTACTAATCTTACCAGTGAATTTAAATAGGTGAGGGATGAAGTATCACTTTTGAGAGATGAACACATGAGATCCAAAGTTGCATTTGAAAAAAAATTCCTAGAGGTTGAGGATAAATTTAGGAAAGGTTTGAAGGTGTTTGAGCATCTTAATATTGACAAACTAGGTGGAAATGCAGGCAATAAAGAGAAAGGAATCCATAAGGAGAAGGAAGGCTATCATTATCTTTTTGACACAAATACTTCATTTAAGATGCATAAATTAGACTTTCATAATTTAAGAAAAAAGGACACTTATGGGTGGTTATGTCAAGCATATCAGTTCTTCAAACTTCATAATATTCCTAAATATTTATGGGTCACTATGGCATATTTTAACTTTGAATCTAAACCCTTATATTGGTATCAATTAGAGTTATGCAAAAGGGGTTGGAATCAAAATATACTTGTAACAAAATGGCGAGTCCTAATCAAAATCAAGGTGAATCAAGATGAATCCTAAGAAAATTAAATCAATCATCTTCACACCAAATTTTGGGTATTTGAAGCCCTAAGAAGTAAGGTCATCTTTGGGGAAATTTTTGACCTATTAAATCACCTTATAACTTCATAAAAACACCACCATTAGATCAAGCTCAAAAAGATATTTCAGAGTACAAATATACCTATGTTTGGATATATATTGTGTTGAGTTGACCCTACAAAAAAATTGGTCTTGAAAGTTTTAGACAAATGGGCCAACGTCGAGGGTCCTCATATTCACCAATTTTCAATTTTGGAAATCCTAATATTCACCCAATTTGTAAATATTCACCACTATGCATAACCCTGGTATCAATGGTTACAAAACACAACTCCTAATCCTTCTTGGGAAGATTTTGAGTGACAATTACTCACACATTTTGGTCCTAGTTAGTATGATAACTTTACAGGACTATTAACTAGATCAAAACAAACCTTTATGGTTCATGACTACCAAATCCAATTTGATAAATTGGCTAATAGGACCAAGGGGTTGAATTAAAGATTTTTCAAAGTTGTTTATTCATGGCTTGAAATACAATATCAAGGATGAGGTCAAAAATTTTAAGCCATAGTCTATGATGTAAGCTATAGGATTGGCGATATTGGTAGAAGAAAAACTTTGGCTTAAAGGAGACCACCTAAATTTCCAAAGGCCAAACCCATATTTTCTTTCAAGTTTACACCAAATACTAGAAATAAATCTACCCCACACAAGCATTTGACTATAGAAGATATGGATGCCCATCGAGCATAAGGCATATATGATAATTGTGATGAAAAATACTTAGCAAGGCATAAATGCATCCAAAATGAGTTATTTTTGCAAGATGTAGAGGACTTAGTGAGTAGTGAACAAATTGATGACAATGTAGAGCCATAATATGAATCAGTTAATGATGAGGATGAAACACAAAAAGGATCATATCCAGTAAATTTTATCCATGCCCTTTCAGGTACTTCTATCGCTTAGACGATGAAGGTAGTATGATTTTTCATAGGAAAACATCCTACAATTCTGATTAATTCAATAAGTATGCATAAATTTATTGATCATCGTGTCACTAAGCAGGAAAATTGTTACATGTATGCTTGCAACTCCTTTGATGTTATGGTGGTAAATGGTAGAACATTGTCATGTAAAGGTAAATGTCACAATTTTTAGTTGAAGATGGATAATTATGAACTCAAAACTATTATATTTTCTCTTCAATTGGGAGGATGCAATGTGTTCTAAGGGCTCAATGGGTAGGTATTGGGAACAATAGCCTAGAACTTTGTAGAGTTATAGATGCAATTTTTATAGAATGGTAAGTCCTACACTCTTTGAGGTTTAGTAGTAGGATCTCCACATATTATTAGTTTAATACATATGGAGAAGTTGTTAAAACAATATTCTTATGGGATAGTAGCTCAAATATTTGCAAACCCTATATGACAATATGGTGTGGTAGGTAATATTTGATGTTATTTGCTAAAATTATTGACATAGATAGTTGATTTGAAGTATGTGTAGCACCTTTTTGGTTGGTTTGAAGTGTCTCACATGAAAATATTTTTAATCAAAGTGGCACCCAATTGGTATGTAAAACAAATTCTTATATATAAAGGACTTTACCCAATCATAGTATGAAACTCCAAAAAGCAATTTATTTGTTTTTCTCTACTTTTAATGGTTAGACAACTATTGGTCAGAGAATTTGTCTAATGGAAAGGTTTGTGTGCCCACATACATTGACCAAAATTGAAAGACCTGGAATCATGTGCAAGCTATGATGGTCTGGACTTCGAAGGAGGCTTTTTCCTTCTAGTCGTGGCTAACTATTCCTAAAGCGAGGGGAAAAGGGTGCATAAAGAAATAAACCAAACTAGAAAAAATTTAAAGTGGTATAGATTAAGCAACATCAAGACATATACAATAACAAGGATATGCAACTAAACAACCAACTACATAATAGACCACCTTGTTGCAAAAACAACTAGAAAGTATTCACTTATAATCTATTGTATGCTAATGAGACTGTGAATTCCAGACAATGAATGAGTACAACAAAAATCCAAGATTCAGAATTATCACCACAAACATCCAACATGCTTAAATTAGAAATATGCAGCCATCATAGAACATATAATTTTAACCTACTGTGTATTTAAAAGACCTCAAATTCTAGATAAGTAAATGAATACAATATGTAGAATTTAGAATTATTGCCATAGACATCTAACATGCTCAAATTAGAAATAAGAGGACATGCATACACACATACATACTCTATAAATGAATCAAACCAGAGTCCAAAAAATAGTCCATTTGTATTAAGATGTAGTTTTTGTCCTTACATATGAATTGTAAATGCCTAAGGGCCGATCCTTTTTCATTTTACATCCTTGTATATATAGATATTTACAATAATTTAGTAGTCAAAAACTTCATTGCATAAGAAGTGGATCACTGTGATTTCAGATATTCTACCAGCCTATAGGACCATATTGAAAGTATGGACTGCTCCAACTACTTGGACATGGTTGATAGATGTGGCCTAGATCAACACCATCCTAAGTCATGCCTCACTCACTGGATGCACTCGAGCCATTGATTTATCTTCTACCAAGCTGCCCTATCATCCCCATGATGGTATTTACTATTAAGATCTTCTAACATGGGATCATGCCTATCAGATATCATGGGAGAGATATATTTTTGTGGGAGGATGATTGTCATATCGATTACGGATGTACAAGATACCTACTCCTTACCCTGATAGCTTCTAACCACATTAATTTTCCAGTGGTTTTATCTCTTGATTGGGTATTATATTACTTACACCAGGCCTAAATATTTTGTCCTTGAGCACTCCATTGCTTTGTATGCACCTTTTATTGGATTCTAGGTTTGGGACTAGGGTATTGAGATCCCGTTAGGTCCTGGTTGGAGATGAAAGTTTCGATGCTGATTTGGGTAGGCCATTTCCCTAACTTGGTAATATGGGCATTGTTGAGTTTCGTTCAAGTTTAACTATTCTGGCATCCTTTGGATCTAGCCACTTTCTCTGACTATATCTCTAATATGCTTCTAGGCTCTATTTGGGCCTAATTGTTATGGGTTTCATCAAACTAGCCATCCTCTTGACCATGTATTATTATTAAGCCCCATGCTAAAAGGGAATTACTTGTCCTTCCTACTTTGGGCACACCCAAAAGTAGGGGAAAATCCAGTGATGAAATATGGAAAGCTACTCATTGTGGGATACTATAATTTTTAGGGGGTGAGCTAGTGGATGGAGCTGGAGCCCACCGTTGCTGGTCTCGATCAATGGTTGGTGATTAAATCCAACTCGCTAATGCTAAAAGTGGAGGATACAGTGTGTCTGGTTCCTTTTAAGTTTTTATTTTCTATGGTGTTTTTTCTAAATATTAAAATGCAAAGGAAAACTATCTTATTATGCAACTAGTATGCACTTCAAGTTTTTTGTCTACAACATAAGCGAAAACACACAAGATAGACAAAGTGGCAAGCAACATACCATAAATAACATAAAACATGAGCCAAATGCAGTGGGTAAATTCCAAAATAAAATCTCAGAATGTTTTTGAGATTCAGATTAAAAAATAGCTGAAGATGAATTTGAAAATCCTAATGCAACTATTTGCAAGTGTAGATCTACCCCTAAATGCAATCTATATGATTTTTCTCAAGCAAATAAATATCTATTCTAAAATAATTTTTTTTGTAAAGAAAATGCCTAGGATGCCTTGAAATGATTGGTGTATTTCTTTTTAAAAAATGTAAATATGAATATTTATTTTCATTTTTCCTTTTAAAAATTAAAAACATAGATGGGGTTTGAAAATAACTCACTAGGAAGCATTACATATTTCTTCAACAACTTCACAGACGTGACACAAAATATTTAGGATGTAGTGCTCAATTTTTTGAAAACTTTATGGCATCTCCTAGACACCCTATGGCATCCCTTAGATGTGGTATAACATCTATGCAAGCATAGATCGAATCCTCATAGCTTCCAGGAACTCTAGTTTTGGATTTCATGATTTTCGTGCAATCAAGTTTCTAAAAAATTGTAGTAAAAACAAAAAATGTAGATCAACAACACAATATATGATAAATTAAATAAAAAAATGAAACCCTTTAGGGGTCCCACTATGATCACCATTTTGTAAAGTGGAAAAATATCAACACCAATAACAATAATAAATTAAAACAAACCACAATGTGCACATGAAATGAATATCATATATTATTAAATTAGAGAGCCTTGATCTCTTCTTTGTACATCAATGTGCCCCAAATCGAGGGTTATAGAATATTTATTTATTTTGATACAATAATTACAATAGAGGTGAAACCCTCTAGCTTGGTCAATCGATTGTGGTGTCTTTGGATATTTTTAGCTTCAAACAAGGGTTGAGTGGGCTTGTGTATCCACTACGGGGCCACTCTAAGCTGCAAAATTTTCCATTGGAAATATCTCCTACACTTGCATACAAACACATCACAATAATGGATTAATAGTACATGTGAGAGATCCACTGTGTGAGGACCTCTATAAAAAATAGATCTGCAAAACCTTGGGTGCAATGTTGGTGAAATGTAAACAAAATGAGGAAAAAATAACTTAAAAACATAAAATAACCTTGTTAATACTTGATTTGTTGAATCTATAATTTTGTTGGTTTGATCTAAGGTTGTGCGGATGCTCGAAAGATTCCAGGGGCTCAGTGGATGAAACACAATATCTGGTGGATTCCTTGGTGCGTTTGTAGGCTACTATGGATGCCTTGCAGCATTTTAGAAATGTTATACAATGTTCAAGGAATTACTTGAGGTGTTTGTAGGGTAGATCGGATGATCTACAATGTTCAGGTCTAGTTCATAGTAGATATGAGGGTCAATAGGTGGATATGACAACGACGAGGGTTTGGGTGAATGTGAATGAAAAATGTGATGATAGAATGCTTTGACCTCTTAAGATTTTTAATTTTGATCATCATTCATGATAAGTGAATGATATTTTATGATAGCCCTTGATTCATATTAGGGTTTCAATGACATCAATGAGAGGTTGATATTAAAACATGATGAAGGGATAAGATTACAATTTGATAGGTGACACGAATTGCATTGAATGAGCAACCAAGATTAAGATATGATGAGCGGTTGAGATATATATATATATATATACATATATAAATTATTTGTATATATATAGATAAAACTAATTATGGATGGCTATTATTTTATGGTGATGAGTGGATAATGAGTGGCTAAGATTTGATGTCTAAATCTACACAAAAAATTAATATTGAAGATCTACTCTAAAGTAAAAGTTTGCTCAAATATATTAATGAGTAGCCCAAAGATGTTGATCCTAAAGAGATAAAGAAACTATATAGGGATACATAGGATAAATCTCATGGTGTGATTGTTCTCCATGCGGATAATGTATATGACACCCATGTAAGCAACACCATTAATCCCAAAGTTTTTCTTGAGAAGTTTTAGGGACTGTGATCAGATTGATTCCACTCATATTAGTAGGTTAGAAGTAGATATTGAAACCTTGTCCATGGATCCATTTGATACCATTCATTAATATATCAATAAATCCATAAAATTAAAATATGATATCCAAACTAAGAAAGGGATGCCTAAGGAAATAAGGAAATAATAGGAGTAATTGAAGAAAGAAATGAACATTGAGTTGATCAATATTGCATTCAACAATGTATTTAAAATATATGAGATAATTGTTGTGGTCTTCAAAATGCTATGTGTGTATTTCCTAGAATCTCTTGGACCTCTTATTGATGAGGTATTTGAGTATTTCTTACATCATCAATATAGGAGAAACAAACATAAGGGCAATTCTATTTTTAACTAGACACATCCAATATACGCTATGGTAAATATTAGAATGACAAAAAAGACAAACAAAATGAGAAAAACTCTAAGAACCCTTCAAAAAACCCACTTATGAGTTTTGCAAGAAATAAGAACACAAGGAATAATTTGATAAGCTTCAAATCAAGAAATTAAAGGGACACTGACACTATTATCTTCTATGCTCAAGGTGAGGAAGGATTTGAAGGAGAATCATCATAGGCTCACAATATAGTCCACTTCGCATATTGTAAATCCACCTTCTTGGATGAGTGGATAGTTGATTTATGGAAAACTAGATATATGTAAAGCACAAGAACCTTCTTTAAGGCTATAAAAAACTCATGCAAGAGAACTTGTTGTGATTGGGGATGACTCTTCATTGCAGGTGGTTGGAAGTGGAGATATCATGATCAAATCTTTATCACTTGATGGGTTACTTCATGTTTTCGATGTCGATATTAACCTTCATGTTTTTTATGGTTTACTTCATGTTTTTGATGGTTTACTTCATATTTTCGATGGCTAGGTTTGGGTACCAAGAAGTCAGTACTGTAGTGTTCTATAAATTATAATAAGATTCATAAAAAAACCAAGAATGTAGTTACATGTGCTTATTGTTGGCAAAGGAGAAGCATGGGTTTTCATATTTTGGATATCCATTCTTATTCGATGTGAGATATAGGTGGACCAATCAAATTATTGGTGTGCAATACAACAAACCAAATATGCCAACATCCACATCATAATTTTTTTCGATCTTCCTTGCAAAAAAAGTCTAGCTAGGAAGAATTTGCAACATGCCCAAAGAAAATTGTTCTAAATATCTAGTACAATCAAAGCCCTTTTAGACTTGGTAGTCGTAACTACAAAAAAATAAATTAGTAATTGTAAATCCTAGAATTTAAATTCAATTAAATATAAAAATATGTAGTTTTACCTTGAAAAGATTTTGACTGCACATTGAAGGTGGTCTCCAGGTAGAGTTTGTCATCATCAGTTAAAGTGAATTTCTATGTGATAGGATCACAAATGGTGTGAGACAATCCTATCAATCTGGCGATATCTAATGTTGTGAATGAAAATCCAACATTTTTGTTGTCAATGAAAATATTTACCATACCCGAATCAATGTCGTAACCTGCAATTATCCTCTCTAGAAGTTTAATATTTATGTCAAACTAGGGCATCAAAACTAGACCCTAAAGACCAGAGTCTTGTACCCATGACATGTTGTAATCCAGTGTTGATAATTTTTTTGAAATTAGGGGGAAAACAAGGTTTTTAAAATTAATTTTCAACATTGCAAGGGTGGTAGGGGATGCCATTGGGTTATTTCATTACGTACGAGGGACTATGGATCATGAATTAGGGTAGAAGGTATTGGAAAATTGATGGAAGCATCAGAAAAATGGTTAAAATAGAAGGAAAAGGGTTAAAAATACGTTAGAAAAGGTAAAAAAATGATTGTTTATGCCTTTATATAGACTTTTATGAATGAAACCATCGAATAAATTATTGATACATGGCATTTGCATGCAATTATTTAATGTATGGTTGAAACATGGTACAAATGCAATGCATCATCAATGCAACTAATCAACATTAGATCATCATTGTTGCATTTGATCAGCTTTGTAACAACCAATCGACTTTGTTGCATATGATAAACTGTACTACAACTGATCGAATTTGTTGCAACCAATCAAATTTGCTGCATTCAATTAGCATTGGTGCAAGAGATCAGCTCTACTACATTTGATTGACATTAGTGCAACCGATCAGATTTGCTACAATTGATCGATATTGGTGCAACCAATCAATTTTACTATAATCGATTGACATTGCTACATCCGATCGGTATTGATGCAACCAATTGATATTGTTGCATTCGATCGACATTGTTGCATATGATCAACATTGATGCAACATGTTGATATTGTTACATCCAATAAGTATTACTGCATCTGATCTACATTACTGTAATCAATTGGCATTACTGCAATTTATTGGTATTAATGCAACACATAGGTATTACTACAATTGATTTAGCATTAATGCAATGCATCAATATTGATGCATCTAATTGAAAATTTTGCATCCGATCAATATTACTGTAATGCATCGATATTGATGCATCACATTAGGATTATTGCAATCATCAACATTGTTGCAGCACATCAATGAGAGATATTGTTGCAACTGATTGACATTGACTGATTGACATATAGGAAACCAATAAATATATATGCAAATGATCAACATATCTACAATTGATCGACATATATGTAACTGATATGCAATTGATCGACATATGTACAACTGATCAATATATTTGTAATCTATTAGTATTTTATAACCATTATATCTACAACCGATCGGTATTTTCTGGTCATCATATCTTCAATCAATTATCTCAGACTGATCGATATAGATTTTTTCTATCGACACTATTCTATAGGCATAGTCTGATCGACATAGCTTTTCCTATCGATATAAAGTCTAGAATTTGACAACCGATAGGCATAGCCCCCAAAACAAAAAATTTACCATAGTTTGAAATTTTTTGGTGAAATATGAATGCAATTTGCCATTTCTCCTTGGACATGATTTGCTAGGATTTCAAGACTAATTTGCCAAGATTTTGTAAATAGATTTTGAGACCGACCCCTTATGCATAACCTTTATGTGCATCCCTCCACCTAGCCATAGAGATTATTTTTAAAGGGTGCAACATTATTGGTTCAATGCACATAGAGGGCATCTTGCCCATCACAAATTTCATTGAGCACTTTGTACTATAATGCTCTTAGGATCAAGTCTCACCAACTCTATATTTCCTTTTACTCAAGGATTTTTGGAAGCATGGAGGTAGATGGTCGATTGGAAAGAAGGCTCAGGAGCATCTTTAATGACCTTATGTAGGCTTAATGTTATTTTCTAAAATCATTAACGTATATAGTCAATTTGAATTATGTGTAGAACCTTATTGGTTCGTGTGAAATATCTAAGGTGATAAGATTATTGATCAAAGTGGCACGCAACTAGTAGTGTAAAACAAATTATTATATATAAAGGAATTTGACCAATCATAGTATGAAACTTACCAAAAAGTAATTGACAACAACAAATGGAGGAGACAAATGGAAAAAAATATGATTTGGTACTAATAAATCACTAGCCCAATCAATAGTAAACACAATAGGTAGATGATAATTTTGTATTTCTTGGATCTACATCACATGGAAACTATTAAGTGGTCATAACTATTTTTTTAAATTTTAAATTAAACAGTTTTGGCACTATTTTAATGTGTGGAGGGAAAAACTTCTAAAGTATTTTGCATAAAAAGTGTTTAGAACTCCTTCCTTCAAATAATATTATTTTCATGGTCTTCACAAATGTTGTATTAGTTTTATTATGTCAGTAGAAGAATATGATAATTTTATTTGAGCTTCATGGACCATATATCATAGTTTCCTAAGGAGTGGGAAAACTTATTCATTGACCATGACCAATTTATTTTCTAAAGATTCATTTGTAAAATTATAGGAGAATATTATAGTAGTAGTACATCCCTTAAGGGGTAAATTGAAAGTTTTACCAATGATGAGGGAGGTTCATATATTCTTTGTTGACTTGAAAATCCTCTTGATAATATGAGAGGTTCATAGGTTTAAATATTCTTCATCCCAAATGATAATTTATGATGGGGAGAGGAGATATCAACATCTCTAATGTCTTCTCTCCTTGGAACTATGCTTAAAAATGAGTGGGTGGTTGGGAAATGGTAATATGATATTATTAGTTAAGTTTTATATATAATTATTTAAGCCTGCAAGCAACCTTGATGTAAGCCTACACGTATTCATGATGTAAGCCTAGGGGCAAAGGTGGATTTATCCCTAACAATATTAGTCAAACCACTTGTATGGATAACATTAACTAAACTTTCATAAAGGTATTAGTAGCTTATGGTTAAATTTGACTTAACATTTAGTGTTATGTCAGTCTAGGTTAATGCAATATGTAATTTTTAATCTTAGGGAAAAGGTATCTACTATAAATACCTGCAACCAATTATCCATTGTATTAGTGTGTATCATAACATCATTATGTGGTTTATTTTTTAGGTACCTTATGACACCCCTCACTTTTCCTCTACTTAATGTTTCTATTCTACTTCTTCAATTTTTTGTATGAGTTTTGGTAAATATTATGCTCCATTTTATTTCTAGAATTTTTTATGATCTGAAAAATCTCGTAAGGAGACTCCACATAAAGATAATGTTCCATACCATTACCTATATGAGGATTTTTTTTTTTTTAAAAGTGGTCCTCCCTTGAGGCATGAGTTGTATAGATAGATAACAGTGAACTAGGAGATAACGAGTGAGATTATGGAGCATAAGAGTATTTCGAGTAGAGGGTATGTGACTTATTAGTTTGCATGAAAAAAAGTAGTTAGGGTAGTATTATAGCTTTGTACATTGGTGATGTATGAAATTTTTTTATTTTTGTAGACTTGATGCTTTGATTTTATCTATACGTGGAATTCAATTTTTTAAATCTACCATTTATACTTTTTTATGGGAGCTTGTATGTTAGAGAGGGTTCTCTATTGCAAGAATAAAAAATATAAGTTTGCTACTCTCAAGATCCATCCATTGGCTTGTGTGGATATGGATTAGCATGGGAACTTGTTATCTTGTATCCAAATACTTGGTTCTAGGTTTGAATGGGAACACAAAGTTATTTGTTTGAGTATTTTAACTTTTTATTTTTTATTCAAGGAGATGGTCCATTGGGCATAGAGTCTCCTTTAAAAAAGCAGTGGTGTTTGTTAAGGCTAAATGTATTTTGGGAGCTAAAGGGGGTTCTTTAATGCAAGGGTTTTTTCTAGTAAATACAAGGGTGGTTGATTCAATGTCCTCTTTAACAAGCTTAATGAAACCATAGTTATAGCCCTAGAGCACATAAATTTGGGTAATGGATAGTGATTCAATGGTTCAAAGTTGGCAATATATAATGAGGGTTTGGGTAAATTTGCATTGGTGCAAATTTTTGATGTGGTTCAAGTCTCAATTGATGCTTTATCAGCTAGTTGTAGCATAAGTAACCCTACACACATGCCTTCCCAACATATGTTGAAGAGTATTCATTACAAAAATAAGAACCCATATTTTAGAAAGGTGAAAAGGAAAAAAAAAAGGTAGGGCCAAGGATTTAGTGGTCTTCACAATTGAATGATTTAGTTGATAATCCATTTTTGTTGGCTGTGGCTGAGGAGAATGGATGGATGTGTTCCAAAACATATTAACTTGTGGATCAAGGTGTTGGTGTGTCAAATTATTTTATGGATTTGGAGGAAGTTGGGGTCTAAGTGTTTATTGAGGTATTTGATATTTTTGTCCTTGTTAATCATTAAATTTTATTATTGTATGCTCTTTTGTGAATAGTTGTCTATCTGCTTTTGTTTGTATGAAGTTAGAACTCTTGTTTGCCTCTCAAGAAGAGTTTGCTCTAATTTCTTATGGGGTGGGTAGTAGCTCTATTATCTAAGAGTGTAATTTGGTTATTGTTTCTTTGTTGATTTGTCAATTTGCTAGTTGGTCTTGTTTGTGGAAGAATCAACCATGGATGCTTTGTTTCTTGGATTTTACTAACATGTTTTTTTTTTAGATTAATGCCTTGGTGCATTAAATTAAGGAGCAGAGGCAATGGTTTCAAATGTCTAATGAGCATTGTATATTTATCACTATTCTTGGAGAGGATATGAAGGTTTATTATGATATTATAGAGGCTTTTCAAAACATGATCAAGGAAAAGTTATAGGAGAATTATGACCAATAGTTTATGACTATCAAAGCATAGCTTGAATAGGTTGAAAATATTTTCAACCCCAAGCTTAAAAGAAATCTTTGAATTATCATGTATTTTTGTTGGGCTACTTAACTTATTAGCCTCCACCCTGGAATGATTTTTCTAATTGATGCTTGAGTTTTTCTAAGACTTATAGAGTTGGTGTTTATAGTTGATCTTAGACCATTAAATTTTGCTATTTCTATTACTTGAACTCTATAAATATGAAATATTGTCTTATAAATATTTTTGAAATAATATTAAATATATATATAAAAATTCAATGATCAAAATTTTCAATTTGCAATATTTTAAAACATATTTAATTTAAAAAAAATCCACATGGTAGAATCTCTGTTACACTTGGAAAAGAAAAAATTTCCCAACTATTTCGCTTTGATGCCCTTTTACAGGCCAAACAAAAATTACCCGTTGTATTGGTGTGTATCATAACATCATTATGTGGTTTATGTTTTAGGTACCTTATGGCATCCCTCACTTTTCCTCTACTTAATGTTTCTATTCTATTTCTTCACTCTTTCATATTACTTGTGGTAACTATTATTCTCCATTTTATTTCTAGAAATTATTATGAATCAAAAAATCCTGTAAGGAGACTCCACATAAAGGTAATGTTCCATACCATTACCTATATGAGGATGTTCTCTTATATATAATGAAGTGTCAATAAATATCTCATATTATTATTATTTTAAGTGGTCCTCCCTTGAAGCATGATTTCTACAAATAGATAAGAGTGAATTAGGAGGTAATGAGTTAGATTATGGAGCATACGAGGAGTTGGTATATTGGTTATGTATGGCAATTTTTTCTTTTTGTGGGATTGATGCTTTGATTTCTCTCTACGTGGAATTCAATTTTTTAAATTTATCATTTATACATTTTTTGTGGGAGCTTGTAGGTTAGGGAGGGTTCCCTATTTCAATAATGAACATAAGTTTGCTACTCTCAAGGTATAACCATTGGATTTTGTAGAGATGGTTTGGCATGGGAACTTGTTATCTTATATCCAAATACTTGGTTCTAGGTTTGAATGGGAACAAAAAGCTATTTTTTTGAGTATTTTAAATTCTTAATTTTTATTCAAGAAGATGTCCCATTTGAGCATAGAGTCTCCTTTAAAAATGTTGTGGTGTTTGTTAAGGCTAAACATATTTTGGGAGCTAAAGGGGGTTTTTAAAGCTAGGGTTTTTTCTTGTAACTACAAGGATGGTTCATTCAATGTCATCTTTAACAAGCTTAAGGAAACCCTAGTTTTTTATTGTAACATCATTACCTAAGAAGTGGATCTCTATAATTTTAGATATTCTGCCATCCTATAGGATTGTCTTGGAATTACGTGCTACTCCAACTACCTAGATGTGCTTGATCTATGTGACCTAGATTTGTACCTTATTGAGTCATGCCTCACTCGTTGAATGCACTCGAGCCATTGATTTCTCTTCTACCTAGTCATCCTATTGTCCCCATGATGGCATTTATCGTTAAGATATTCTAACACTGTGTCACACCTATCCGACATCATGGGAGAGAGATGTTTTTATGGGAGAATGATTACCGAATGGGTTGTACACGTATAAGACACCTACTCCTTACCCTGATAAATTTTGATTGCACATTGATTTTACAATGGTTTTATCTCTTGATTGGGTCTTATATCCTTTGCGTTGGGCCCTTAAGTGTTGAACGGATTCCAACCGATCGGGTATTCTAGGTGCTATCAGGATTCATTCTAGCTCAATAGTTCCTACCTCTAAATAACACAAGATTATACTGAGAGGGGGGGTGAACAATATAAGACCATTTTTTAAATTTTTCCTTTTACTTCAAAAAGCAATGCGATGAAACAATAGAAAAATCAAAGTAGTAATTAAACTAGTGTATAAGTCATCACACAATTGAGACACCAATATAATGTGGTTCACCCAAGGTGGGCTACTCCATAGAGAAAATATTTCACTAAATTTTCTCAATCAAATCCTTTGGGAATCCTTCCCAATTACAATATTTATGGACTTCCTTTCCAAAGAAGAATCCTTACCCTAATCAAATATTTATGAGCCTCCTGCCCAAAGGAGATGTCCTATCCCCAAAATAAGTATTTATGGGCCTCCTACCCAAAGGAGATGTCCTATCCCCCAAAAATCTGGAAATGATACTTCAGAAGATCACTGCCTCTTCTACCGCTAGCAGGTGGAACTTCTTTCCACATAAGACATCCTCTCCTT